>BQNB010026726.1:3552-58311 GCA_026074375.1 Tanacetum coccineum | reverse complement strand
AGGGGGTTTGGTTGGTTTGTTGGAGGGATGAGGCCTTCTTGTGTTTGTGTGACAACTAAAAATTTTAGGGTTAACATTTATTCATAAACTTAAACGTTTTATTCTAAACCAGTCAATAATAGACTTTACGTATAACCATTAGGTTATCATGCACATAAAAAGAACCACCTTTGGATGTTTAACGTCACTAGACCAAGGTTTAGTCTATGTTAAGCAAGCGCATTAACATTCTCATGGTCACGCTTTAGTAATCATATGTATTTGGTTTCACCGACTTCAGATAGGTCTTTAATTTTTGCATACATGCATGCACAACATACCAAGCACCCCTCACCACCTTTTGAGATGATACCACAACATGTATATACATTCAAAAACATACTTTTCCTTCCCTTTTAACCCTCCAAAATTAGCCCTCCTATTAGGGGTGGTCAAGCCACCACTTTTCAACCTTGTTTCTCTCATACTACCACAAACATGCTAAGCATAAATCCCCCAAGCAAGGTCATCATCCTTCCCTCCCTTGTTACCATCTTAACTCATGGCTCAATGTGTTTTTCTCTCTTCCCTATGTTGCTTTTATCATACTAGTGTAACATGACCATAACATGTAGAAAGCACTATAGAATTGTAGAGGAGGTGAATATGGTCTTCTTGAATTCTTTAAAGTTTATAAAACTTAAAGTCTCAAAGAAACCGAGTGGTGTATTGATCTACTTAGCTATTTGAACAAGAAGTAGATAAAGAGAGAGAGAGAGATAGATAGATAGAGAGAGAGAGAGAGAGAGAGAGAGAGAGAGAGAGACCACGATATATACTGGTTCGGGATTGGGGTATTATACCATCCGTACGTTGCAAATCCACGTCACCTATACTATTTCTCTAGTATAATCCTTATGGTGGACTATAAACCATATTACAACTTCGCTTCACCGATATGCACTAAGATTGGCGCTCACTAAGAAGAGCTACTCTTTACGATATTCCACGCTCGGAATCCACCCCTAAGAACCCGTGATTCGACTTTTCATCTAAGATCACTAAGATCAACTAAGACCACTAAGAACTTCCCCTTGGAAGCTTACCCAACCCCAACTAAATCCCTAATGATCTAGGCTTGATCACTAAGATACAAGACTTCCCTTACAACCAAATTGAATGATAAGTTGATTGTTCAAATCAAGTCCTAACCTAACTTAAAGACTCGATTCTAAAAGAAAGGATATGATAAAGAAGACCATCAACTAATAACACACAAGTGTGGATTAGGTACTTGTGTGTCTCTCTTGCGTAGATGTGTTCTTCAATAGATGCTAGAATAAGAAGATTAAGAACACAAGAAGTGTTAGATTTAGAGGATATAAGAAAAGAAAAAGAGAGAAAGAAAGAAGGGCAAGAGGTGAGGAATACAAGAGCTAAGAGTGGGTATTTATAAGCCAAAAACCTAAAGTGGGAAAATGCACTACGAGAGTTACGCGCTGGCCATGTGTAAGCGCGTGGCCAGCGCGCCAGAGGCTCGGGGTGCATTTTTTAGGTTTTTAGCATTTTAAATATCTGTTCTTGCTAAACCCCTAATTGTACTTCATGCTTTGACCTTGCCATTATTCTTATACTCAAGGTCAACCAACTCAAATAGCCATTTGATAAAAATATTTGTGAAGTAAATAAAAGAGTTTTTGGGGATGTTTGTTTAACTTCATAGAGATAGAAAAGAACCATTAGACAAAGGGTATGTTTGGGTATTCCTCACATGTATTTGGTTTAGTTGGAAACTAACCATGGTTAAGTGGATGAGTTGGCATAGTTAAGATAGACAGAATATGCCAAAATAATATTCCTTTGCTTGGAGAGGAAGTGTGGATGTTAGAGGGATAATTTAGATTTCAAATTCAAACAAATAGACATATGGGATAAACATGAGGAGATTGTGAGTTAGAATTGATGTGATGGAAAGGAACCTTTCTATTTGAATTTAAATTTCAATTTGAATTATAAGGATAAGGGTAAAGGTGAGTTGGAGTGAGTTGGATATGAGTTGTATTAGATGTGATGGTGATGTGATAGAAGAGAGCCTAACATTTGAAATTCCAAATTCAAATGTTAGGAAGAGTGTGTGTGTGTATAGGAGAAGAGTATGGGAGAAGCTATAGGGGTGTGTGTGTGCAATTTGAATTTAAATGGGAGTTGTGTGAGTGTGGAGATGAATAAGAAGAATGAATAGGGATTGTATGGTAGAGAAAATTGAGATGTAATAGATAGGAGCCTATGTTGGAATGTTAGGGGACAAGAAGTACAACAAGTACAAGGAAGGTGCATTGTGTAAGGGAATGTGAGTTATCATGTGAAGGGATAAGCTTGGGGAAGTTTAAGTAAGGAAGGTTTAAGTAATGAAGATGATAATCAAAGGAGAGATTATATGGGTAGATAATCACATTGCCATTAAGAGAGAAAAGATATGGGCAAATGTGATTAAGGAATGATTTGGGGATTGGTAAAGAATGTTTGTAGGAATGTTGGGATTGTGTGGGAAGGTGTGTATAATCCTTTGTTGGGTAGAAGAGTTTAAACAAATAATTAGGAGATTTTCTAGAGGAGAGTAAGGTATAGGTGATGTGTGAAGAATACTTATGGAAGTTTGTAAAATACTTATATTGAAAAATATAGGAAGGATCAAAGTAAGATTAACCTTCAATTATCACAAACTTAATTAGTCATTTAGACTTTAATCCATGATTGTCTACAATGGATTTGGTAACTAATCACCTTGATGCAAACAAGCTAAGTGCTTTGCATCTCAAGTAAAGCATATCTCATAACAAGAAAGGACGCGTTTACGCAAATTAACATTTGACTTGGTTTGAAAAATAAGGGAGTAAAACCCATTACGTGATTAGAAACAACATAAATCTAGATTTAGGTCAAATGAATACTTTCGTTTGATGGTATGTTGGAAGTATATTCATACTAGGTTTAGAAAAAAGTTTTGGCCTTGGCTAGAGGCGTTTGATACAATAATTGAGTTGCCGTTTTATTGAAAAACAAGAGGATTTGTTTTTGTTCATCTCTAAGTCTAAAACTCATTTGGAGTGTTCCTAAATGCCCGAATATCATGTACATACCTTTATTAAAGTTTCCACATATGTGGGGTAAGAGGAAAGCTTGCATTGCAAAATCAGTAAAAAGGGACACCATGAATGGCGCGCTGGCCACATGCTGATGCTTGACTAGTGCGCCAGATTCGTTGTTTTGGTTTTTTGGATTTTGGCTATCGTTTGTTATTTTAAGTGTCACGAACGTTTATTTGTCATCGTCAAAACATAAATGAGATCCTAGTCAATGTTGCACCAACAACATCCATATCAGAATCACTATGTATCAAAATGACATATTGTGAGTTCACAAGTAATGCAATAATCATGCGAAACATCATATAAGGGACAAAATTACTTCAAATGTAAATGTCATGCAAATCATGTTCCAATATTAATAGTTACGAGCACAAGTCATTAAGATAAACATGAAAGTATTATAAAGACAAACACATTTGACTATTAAACAAATAGTCATCAAGTACCGAGATGAGATCAAGACAAATAAACATATCAAACATGTAAACAAAACACGTAGGTGCAATGTAAGTGGTCTTGAATGACTAACGAAAGAAAACTCATATTTACTATTTGTTTGATTAGTTTTCCTAAGGCATGGCAAAGTATTACCATTATAAACATACTTTAGGCAAGTATAGGAATAGAAATTATTCAATCGAGAGAATGAATATGAGACTATTACTAGCGGTGCTCAATTGAGCTAAACACGACCATTTTTACGGGTGATTTGCACATACCCAACTTTTTTCATGGAAACAATTCAACCGTTAGATCAAATTGAGTTTCTATTCTCCAGTATTCATTCTCAAGTTAGGAAAATTTGTATTCCTACATTGGCATATCGAAGACTAACAATGATGATACTTAGCTTCGTCTTATTAATACTTGGCCTAATGCAACTCAACTAAATGCATTATAACTAAGGTGACGCAGATGGCATGTTATACACACAAATTTAACAATGGCGTGTTAAATTTTAAAGTTAAAGGCGAACACAAACAATATGCTTCAATCTTGTGTTTGGAATCTAAGGTTGTTTGTATTAGACAGCTTATGGAATGATCTAATGTATGACATCTTTTAAGTTGAGTTTTTCTCTGCACTTTAAGTATGATTTGATTATTTAATACCTAGAGATGAGTTCATGTGTGACAATGAATAAAATACCATACTGAAAGAGTTCTTAAGAAAGCTATTTCGAGTGTTTTTCAACAAGAAACTAAATAAGGTTACTTGCCTTAATAAATCTTGTGTATGCTCCAAAAATGAGCAATGTGTATGTTTTGATTTTGAGCGAGATACGGTTATGTTGTTGCTAAATAAATAGACTCATATTGCATCTTTTGACAAATAAGCTTATCCAACGGGATCAAGCCAAAGAATGGTTAATAGACAAACAAGGCGAGTAAATGATAAATCTTATTTTAGTAGATTATTTTTCAATTCTAATAACCTATAATTAAGACCATTTAGCAAATAAGGTGTAATGACATCTCTTGTAAACCAATCGCTCACGCTACGAGGAGAGTATAATGCATGTGATATACATCGACCTAAGAGGAATATTTAATGCATGATAATGTTTTCTGAAACATTAAATTTTCCTAAGTGAGGATTGGTAATTTAAGTATATGAAGTTTGTAAAAAGGAGCATCATGCTCGTGTGGTGATATTGACGATTGTTATGACCTATGGATCTCTCCCTATGAAAGGACTTCGAGTTTGGATATGAAAAAGCAAAGTTACATATGCTATGCATTTGCTCGAATTTAGATTGGCGATTATGAAGATTTACCAATTGCATTGCAAGGTAAATATTTAGGAACTCGGATCAATATTCCAAGTTGTCAAGGATACGTTACTGTGATAAGATTTTTGAACATATTGGTATTATGTTTGAAAGAGGTGTTCGTTTGGTATTTTAGAGTATTAACAAAGCCGAAACCAACCAGTTTGATAGATCAGCAGATCCCTTGCCTAAGGCAGGTGGATCCCTTTTTGAGGGATTCGAGGGATCCGTGCTACTGGTGGATTTAGAAATAGATTGTTTTTAGTTCTTGTTGCTTAAGGAAGTGAATATACTCGCTTTCAAGGAGTGTGTATCCACTGGAAATAAACAGAATTACGGGTTTCTTATCAGGATACATGTGGTCCCGTTGTTACCCTAAAGTCGATGAGAGTTTAAACGAAATTTAAACAATTAGTGTATTATAATCAATGTATAAAGTGATACAAAGTAGTGGATAAATGACAAATATATACAAGCCTAAGAAAAAAATATAATTCTCCCGGTGGTAGTTTGAGAATAGGGTAAATTTGTAAAATGAGCGTGATGACGATGACGACTAAAATCAGGCTAACCATTCTCGAAAAATTATTTTGGTAAAAACTTGATTGAAGAGAAATGATGAATTTATGATTTGTTTTTGGTAAGAATTGTGGATTGTGACTCTGAATATATAGCGAAAAATATGGACGTTGGAACACTGTTCACAACCGTTGCACAATGTTTTTCTTTTGCCACTGATATACATCGTATATCAGACCAGCAAATCCCTTCCTAATGAAGGAAAGATCCCTTTTAGAGGGATCCAGCGGATTCTCAGCACCAGATGGCCAGAATGGTAAAATTTTACCATTTGATTTAACTTAATTTTCGGGAAGGATTCACGTGATCTAATGATCGTTGGTTGAGTTCAAATATTTTAGATTATAGGGAGGTAAATGTTTTGATCTCAAGGAGTTTAGACACACACGAGGATCAAAGGAACAACAGATACTTATGTAGTAACCTGAGTAACTTGTTACCCGAAGGTTGATGTTTTAGATTGGATGAGAAAATTCAACATATGTTGTTGGAGGCTCGTGTTTGGGTTTTCGGATATGAAAAATTGTATTGATGTTGCAAAATAATTTACCTTAGTGTTTCAGATGAGTTATTCAAGTTGTCAATCCTACTTCGATGTGTCTCTTGGTCATTTTTATGAGCTAAGGTTTGGAATAGGGTTGATCATGGTTTGAAAACCGGACCGGACCGGACCTAAAATTGATATGGTCTAAAACACGAGACCGAGGATCAGACCGAAATGTTCGGTCCATGTACGGGTCGGTCCGGTCTTCGGACCGATTCGGTACAACTGAGAATAATGTCCGGTTTTGCTCAAGAGTGAACCAAACCGGACCGGACTAAAGACCGCATATGAGAAAAAAGACGGACCGATGACCAGACCAAAATATGTTCGGTCCGGTCCGGTTTCTCGGTCCAGTCTGGTCCGCGATCTATAATGCTCAGCCCTAGTTTGGAACACGACCATTTGAACACATAGATTCAATATGACGTCTTTATTACAAGTGCGAGTTGTAAACCGAGTCATATTCTTTCGTTATCATGGAAATGGACAAAACCATTTTCATGTTGAAACGAGTGTGATTAAGCATGTATAATTAGGATAACAACTAGGGTCGTAAATTTGAGTTATGATTTGATATATCCTTAGTTCTAAGCAAATAATATATTCGATTTTGTGTTCACACTCAAAACCCGCAAAGAGATGAAAATTTGTGAATATAATCATACTTTGAATAATGAGTTGATTCACTACTCAATATCTTCTTAAGCCCTCATGTTTCACTCATAGAAAGAAAAAAAATCAAATATTTACGAGCGTGTTCCATCAAGCCTAATCGAGTCTTGAATAAGAGATAATAAAGATGACAAGTAAATATTACTTTTTTAAGATGCCATTTTTATGTGCTGAAAGGAATTCGTTTAATATGCACATATTTCATATGTAAGCCAATAATCCTAGCAATTTTTATACACTACTAAGGTGGTGTTTGGGAGTGCGTTTTCGCACGGATTATCTGATTATTTCATTTAAAAAACGCAAATTATCGGAATTGAGTGTTTGGCAAATAAAAGTTGATAATTGATTATCAGCGTTTTGGAGCAATCAAAACGCAGTTTTGCAAAAGTAAGTACCCACCTGCTGCCAGAAAACGTGATTCTTCTTTTCATCCTAAATTACACATCTGCCCTCGTATAATGGTTAGATCTGTATGTTTTTCTTACATGTTATCCATTGTATACTATCCTAAAGATGGTTACAAAAACGACATTGTTATGTGTCGTTTTACTTTTGGGCTCCCATGAGCCTGTTTTGTATATACTAAATATTTTAGCCCAAGTCGGCGTTATAATAGCAGGTGGGTTGTTACTTCTTCCATCTCGACTCTTCCAGTTTCATCCACATCTGCTAATCAGACAGTCAAATGACACCATCAAAAAAGGGGTGTTACAGTTTGATTTTTAGGGATTTCCTTAGTCGTTTTGAGTTTGTCAAGGGGAAAAGTTAGGGTTTTGAGTTTTGGATGTTTTTTGGTATCAGAAGATTACTCGAAGATGAATAAAGAGGGTTTTTTTTATGTCGGAAGATTATTAAGGCTTTCAGGTGTTATTATATTCTCTATGAATAAAGAGGTACATCCTAACCCTAAATTAATAATTTCAATTCATTGTTTAATCAAATCTTTTTATAGGTTGTTTAAGATATCAGTTTTATGCTTTTAAGTGTTGTTTTTTGGTTAGCTCAGTTTACACCTTATTAAGCTTATTAAGGGTGTGTTTGTTTAATCTTATTTTTAGGCTCGCGAGCTTGCGCGGTTTTGACTTATTGTGTGTTTTGAAAAAATGGATAGGTACACAAAGGTAGGATAAATGAAAGAAGATAAATCGATTAATGAGAATAGGACCAGGATTAAGTCACAGGTCTTCATAACTGCATCATTTACGCTCATAGCATCTTAGCCTCTTTATTTTGTAAAAAATTGGTATATTTTACACATTTATTGTGTTTATTGGTTAAAATGTGTACCGACATTGTTTTAATAGCATCGATTAATGCTTATTATATGAAATGTGTTAATGGTGTACATTTTTTGCTTTATAGGTGTGCTTATAGATCAATATACGAATTTGATGTTATCGGCGTTATTTTGGGCGTTCGTTAGTATAAAAACATTTTTTAGTAACTGTAGAAGATTAAGAATAAGATTACTTCGTGTCTGTTCATAGTTCATTATATGAATGGTTCAAGTGTTATTGGATGATCTGTTTTTGTTTAATGATGGTCATTGTCTTCTTTTGTAATAGAATCACAAACAAGAAGTGGCATCTTTTGTTGTCCAGTCGTGGTTGGTCAAAGGCATATGAATGGAGTTGGATTGGCTCAGAATACTCCATTATGGCCATATTCGACGCTATCATTCTATATTTGGGAGTCCGGTTGCTACTCTATATGTGTTTATATCAGATAGTCATAAAAGAAATTCATTTGCTTCAAATCGTCTTGCAACTTTGACTTGGACATCTATCGGAACTTCATCACGGCCTTCATATAGGCCAACAACGTTTATTGGTCCATTATCAACTTCGCGTGGTTAGTAAGATCTACATTATTGATTCATAAGTTTACGCTTTTTTAGATGTATACTTTATACTAGGTATTTGTGAGTTTACTCATCTGTTGTTATTTGAAAGTCTACATGGACAAACTACTCTATCTGTTGTATAAAAACTACTCCAATTTCACTTTAAATTTTGACATGACGTACCGGTGATTAATTTTTCAGGTTACTTCTTTCTGAATTTCTTCTACCAACCTTCCATTGATCTTGCATCTGATTGTAGCAACGATATGTGGGTTTCTGACGATTTTTTTTGTTTCGTATTTCAACGTTAGGTTACTACATGTTCTTTGATTGCATGTTCATTATGTTTTGTGTTTCTCATCGGTTACTAACGTCTTATGTATATCGATTATGCTATATGGTTGTTGCCATTTTTGTCGCTATCTATGGTTACTTCTTTTGTGTTTTGCTACTTTTAGTTGTGTTCTTGAACAATCCTAATTGTTTTTTGCCACATACCAATGCCTTTTTGGATGTTTGTTATGGTCATTATCGTCTTCAGTGGTGTTTAGGGAGTTAGTATACTTTTAGCATAAGCGGGTAGTTGTTAGAATTCTATTCGCCACTGCCTTACCAATAGCTTAGCTCTAATGAAAACTAAGAGGAAGTTAGTTCCTAAGTCTACTGCTGTTAGCAATAGTGCTGTCAGTGGTCAAGGTAATGTGGTCGCTCAGGACGGTTATGATAATGTTTGTGGTGTTGGTCCGAGTGTTCCTCTGAAGTGACAATGTGTGCGTCAATCGAGTTCACTTCCATGTTGTGCTCAACAGTCACACTTAGGTCCGAGTGTTTCTCCGAATAGACAACGTGTGCCTCAGTGTTAGACCAAACTAGATTAGATGGGTCGGTCCAATTATATAGATGGGCCGCACCCATTAGGTTATGTGTTAGTTGCTTAATCTCTAAGCCATGACATTAGTATTAATACACATACAATTTAATGTATAAATCATAATTACAATTACAATAATATATACCCTTTGAGGTTTTATATGGTATTAGAGCCAAAACCCTAAACAACCCTTTTTCGGGCATAATTCCGGCCACTTTTCAACCGCCACAACAATCACTGCCCGTCAAAGTCCAACTGCATTTAGATCCACATATCCACTCATCATCACCTCGCCGTTGTTGCCGCCGGCCACCGTCGTCAAAAACAAAAAAAACAAAAAAATAGGAATATTACTATGGCTATGATTTCAGCTTTCACCATAGTTAATAAAATGGCTCACAACTCTCGTAAGTTCGCTTTTACCCTTTCACCCATAAATTATGGTTATTGGAAAACTATGATTGAACCATTCCTCATCACAAACAATTTGATGGTTATGTGGATGGTTTAATACCATGTCCATCAAAAACCTTATTCGTTACTGATGGTGCCACTGTTCCAAAGGAAAACCCCAATTATCCAATTTGAGTCTCCAACGATGCCCATGTTCGTATGCTAATCATCTATACAATCTCAAAAGCTTCTTTTCGCTATTTTCAAGGTACAACTTCTTGTGATCTTTGGTTGTCCCTTGAAAAGGCGTATGCACCTCATTCCACATCTAGGGAATACACTCTAAAAATATAAGTTTTGAGAATAGAGATGCATCTCCCGATGCTTATCTAAATCGTGCTCAAGAATATGCCTATGCACTCGCCGCTATCGGTGAACCTGTAAAGGATAAAGATCTCTTTATGCTTGTTGTCTCAGGTCTTCGTGAAGAATATAATGGTCTTAAAACTACAATCACTGCATGTCAAAGTCCAACTGCATTTAACGAGCTTCATGCACTCCTTAGTGATCATGATTATATGCTTGGAAAAACTCATGTACCTGCTCAGTCTATCACTTCATCTTTTGCTGCAAACTACCCAGTAGGCTCACCAAGCATGCTAGAATCTCGTCAAGCTCAACTTTTAGAGTTGACTGCTCAATTGAGTGCTCTTGGATTCCAAGTGTCACAAATTGCACCATCTGGTCCACAAGCCTTTTATGGTGTTCGCCCATCAAACAACAACAGGAATAACAATAACAATATTCATGGCAATCGCAACAACTCTCGTGGTAACAACAACTACCGAGGTTGTGGTAACGGTTGTCAATTTGATTGGGCATCCACCCAAAACACAGTGTATGACACTTGCAATAGATGTGGTATTGGTCACATTCCATCATAATGTCCTAATCGTGACACTTCTACTATTCGCACTCGGCCATCCGCTAACTTTGCAAATACCCGTGCTTAATCCTCTAATGCCTCTGCAAATTGGCATTCAAACACTAGAGCAAATAGTCATGTGACGCCTGATTTGGAAGCAATGGACAAATCAGAGGCATATTATGGTGATGACGCACTTCATGCTGGCAATGGTAAGGGTCTTCCTATTCTTCATATTGGTTCATCTAAAGTTTACTCACCACAAAAACGTTTTCTCTCAAAAACATTCTTCATGTACCAGAAATCTCCCACAATCTCCTTTCTGTTCAGAAATTTTGTCATGATAATGATATCCTTTTTGAATTTCACACTTCTTATTTTATTGTAAAGGACGAGTCTACACACACCACTCTTCTCACCTACCCCGGTAAACACGGTCTCTACACCATCACTCTTCCTCAACTAAAGTCCATCAATAAAGTATCTTTTTCGGCTGTACGAGCTTACCCAACCATTTGGCATAGACGGCTCAGACATCCTCATCAACATCTTTTGCGTTTTATGCTTTCTAATTTTTCTCTTCCCGTTACAAATAAAAGTCTGTCAAGTTTTCGTAATTCTTGTCCACTGGGAAAATCTTCAAAACTACCTTTATTTGAATCTGAATTTTGAAGTAACAATATTTTAGACTTGGTTTATTGTGATTTTTGGGGTCCCGCACCTTTGTTATCTTTTGAAGGTCATAGATATTTTATGTTTTGTGTTGATCATCATTCTCGTTACATGTGAATATATCATTTAGCTCAAAAATCTGATGTGTATTCCAATTTTAAATCATTTGTGCAAATGGTTGAACGTTAATTCACAACAAAATTAAAGAATGTTCAAACCAATTGGGGTGATGAGTTTCGCAATTAAGCTTCATTTTTCTCTTCGCTGGTAATTATTTACCGGTGATCTTGTCCTCATACAAGTGAGCAAAATGGCTTTGTTGAACGTCGCAATTGCCACGTTGTGGAGACCAGTCTTACTCTTCTTGCTCAAGCATGTGTTCCTCAACGTTTTTGGCATTATGCTTTTGATACTGCTGTTTACCTAATCAATCGCATGCCCTCTCGCACATCGACAAACAAGTCACCTTTTGAACATATATTCAAACGGTCTCCTGGCTACTCTTTTCTTCGTGTCTTTGGGTGCCTATGTTTTCCCCATCTTCGTCCGTACAAGCGTCACAAAATGGATTTCCGTTCCACTCCGTGTGTCTTTCTTGGCTACAACCCCTCCCATCATGGATATCGTTGTCTTGATATCTCTACCAAGCGTCCTTATATTGCTCGACATGTTCGTTTTAATAAAGCATAATTTCCCTTCGATATCCCTAAAACAACTTCCTCACCCCCTTCGGAAACATCTCCCTATTACTACTCGGAATCACCTTATGTAATTCTTACTACTAACCATCCAAGTCCATCTTCACCACGCTCACTGATTTCATCTCCATCATCAGTTCACATTTGAGTCCAACTTCTCAAACTTCTCCTGAGTCTTCTAATGGTTAACCATCTCCCGTATCGACTACATCGATACCAACACCACCACCACCCACACCACCACCACCACCACCTCCCATCACTCGGAAACGTCCTGCAACTCTTCTTCAAAATCTTAAACAACAGGTTCCCTACAATCCTTCCGCAAATCCTGCTACCGTCCTCCCCACTACCATCATTGAACCAACCTTGTTTACCGTTGCCAACAACTCTCCGGAGTGGCATCAAGCTATAAAAAAGAGTATGATGCTCTCATGAAAAATGGAACGTGGTCTTTAGTACCTCGTGCATCTAATACCAATGTTGTTGATGGTAAGTGAGTATACAGGTTAAAATAAGACAAGAATGGTGTTATCACTCGTTACAAAGTAAGATTTGTTGCCAAAGGTTTTCGGCAACAACCAGGTATTGATATTCATGAGACATTTAGCCTGGTTGTCCAGTCGATAACTATTCGAGCTGTTTTATCACTTGCGGTTACTAACGACTAGCCACTACGCCAGTTAGATATTCAGAATGCATTTCTTCATGGAAATCTTTAGGACCAGGTTTATATGAAACAACCTCCGGGCTTTATTGATCCACAACGACCAAATCATGTATGTTTTCTTTATAAGTCTCTTTACGGCTTAAAGCAGGCCCCACGGGCTTGGTTTGAGCGCCTCTCCAAGGCTCTTTTCGATCTCGGTTTCAAAGGCTCCAAAACTGATCCATCTTTGTTTATTTATTCGCGTGGTGATGACATCAAATAACGTCTATTTTATAACATCATTTATCCCATGTTATTAACCCATTTTTTATAGTTATTGCAAAGAATTGTTACTTAATCGTTTATATTTGAGAATTGCAGTAATTATGGAGTACTTGGTGAATATTAGCAAAAGACGCACATTCTGGAGCTTAAACGAAGATATTTTAAAGATTAATGATTCTGACAACCAATACGCCGTATCCGTTAAGGAAGATACGGCGTATCTATGCCTGGACTCACCAAAGACCACAAAGGAAAGAAGATCAATACGTCGTATCCAGAAGAACTCAATACGCCGTATTCAAGATATAGTATGTGAATATTTTAGAAGATATCAAACGTGGTCTCTACTCCAATAAAATCCAATACGCCGTATCCAATCCCTTAGATATGCCGTATCAAACCGACTTCCAGACCCTATAAATACAAAACTGAAAAACGAGTTTTAGGTGTGAAAAATCATATTCTCAATACCTAAACCATAAAAGTCGATTTTCAGAGGAGAAAAAGATCAGAAGAGGTCGAGCAACGTTATCAATTCGATAGGAGACATCGTATAATTCCATATAGTTTAGTAATCGTTCAGTTTTTGGTATCATTCGTTAACTCGGTTAGTTTACCTTGGCTAAATAATTGCTCTTGTATTTATTATGACGTTTGAAGGCTAATACCTTTGGGTATTAGCCATTATTATGAAGATCTGAATGTTTGGTATTTGTTTATCTCGATTTCTTAATTTAACGTTCAATGCTTGTTTATGTTTATCAATTTATACTTGTTTACGCGCTTTTGTATGCGACCTATCATTCAACTGGATCTAGTGATACGGACCAAGTAATCTAGAGTCTGGGATAGCTCTCCATATAGTAATTTATACATCTAGAATCATAGGATCACAAATATTGTCCTGCTAAATCTGTGTCTAGGATACGCTTCAGGCTTAACTAGTTAATTGGATATTGCCAATGGTTTATTGATCGTGTTGACTAGAAGGTGAACCTAGATAATTCAACAAATAACATTCTGATTCCATTGGATAGTTGGACAAGTGGACTACTTACCATTAAGCGGTAAGTGGGTAAAGTCTCTATGAGCTAGGGTTTAACAAGATCACCATTGCTTTAATCCCTAAGATAGATTATAATCAGTGAATAAGGATGCTTTATGCGGATGCTTTATGTGGATGCTTTAATTGTGACAGAATTAATGTGTCTAGGTCTTAGGATGAAGAAACGCCTAAGTCTTAAGAATGATATACCGCCTCGAAAGAAGAAATCATTGCACTTAATAAGCAAACCAACTTTCTAATCGGATTAATAATGGGTAATACAGTTTTCTTATATTTGGCTCGACCGCTCTTTTATCTTTTGTTAATTTGCTTGCGTGGGTTAAAGTGCCTTGAATTGATTGTAGTCACTAACCAAACCGTGCCAGTCTCTCAGGATGAAAACCCCCTTTTCCCGTTAGAATTAGGATTAGGACGGACATAGGTTTAGAATAAAATAGAATTAACATAGATTAGATAACCAAGATATTAATTAAATTGATAGATTTAACCTCGCTTCAAGTGTTCAACACCCTACTTACCACGAAACTACTACCGACCGGGTACATTGCCCGTTAAAGTGTTGTTTCTGGTTTAGTCGGCAAAATATAAATTTAAAACTTGAATCATAAAAATATACACCACACAACGACACATCAAGTTTTTGGTGCCGTTGCCGGGGAGTGAAAATTAATCTTGATTTTTATTTGATATTTTGGTTTTTAGCATTAGATTAGATCTAACCCTTAGATTAGTGTATATTCTTGTATATTCTGTAAATTTTGTATATTTGTTTTTAATTGTTTGCTGGTATATATGTGTGTTTAATTGTTTGCGTATTTAATTGTTTTTCTCAATACACTGTCCTGGTCGATAACCTGATACGGCGTATCCACTTCCATCGGATACGGTGTATCTAACTTTCTGTCCAAAATAGTGTATTCATTCAACTGATTAATACGGCGTATCCACTTCCATTGGATACGGCGTATCGATCATCTGTAACAGAAACATAAATCTAAGTTTTCTATATTTAATTTTCATGCTAAAATTTTTTTCTATCTTTCTTCAGAGCAAATCCTGCTGATATTTTTACCCTTGTTAAAGGAAGAACTTATCGAAGCTAGTTGATTGAAGAAGGAACTACAAGAAGTCATGGTTGAACCAATTCTATATGATAACATGGAAAAAGCTCCAACTGAATCAAATCTTTCTATCACCAGTAACGACATAAACATTGAACTCAACAAGGAATTTTTGATGGAATTAAGAAAGAACATATATCACGGAACGTATAATGAAGACGTAGTGGATCACATTGCTAAGGTACTTAAAATGGTTGATTTGATCTACGTTCCTGGCACAGATTCCCATCAACTACGAATGAAAATCTTTCCTCTCTCGTTGGCCGATGATGCTAAATAATGGTGGATTAGTGAGGGAGATGGAAAAATCACCACTTGGGAGGAACTTGTTGAGACGTTCTTCTGTAGATTCTATCCTGAATCATACGATGGATAGGATGAAATGTTGGACGAAGGAGATAACTGGGGATTGATCCAATTAAATTCTTATCAAACGTAAACACATCATTCAAAAATCATAAGAAAATGGATGGAAGAACTAAAAAAGTATTGTTTCATGCTTAGATGAATAGGAATTGGAATAAGAGACGAATGGATGATAACATCTTAAAAAGTAACAATACTACTGCTGACTCGTTCTCCAAACCCTATCTGATAACACATGGAAAGAGCGACACCGAAAAGGAAGATGAACAAAGTCAGACAAAGCGTAAATATAGCAATACATCTCATTCTATTGAAGAGCAACCTAACAAAAGAAGGTGCAAAGCAGAAAAGTTTGAAGCTATTCAGTACTCGATTGGACCCAGCGAAGAATATATTGCTATAAAAAGTTATGCATATGATATTTGGGAAAGAAACAAAGATAATATGTCCAAAATCTACCAAGATATTTTTTCAGAAAAAGGACAACGGATGGAAGGTGACGTACACCAAATAATGAAGAGAAGCCGAAGACAAGTCTAACTTAAAGACTTTGCTGTAAACAAAAGTGCTTCCCGAGAGACAATCCGGAATGTTATTTAATTTTGTTATCGAGTATGTCTTCCCAGACATCAATACGGCGCATCCGCTCCATACCATACGACGTATTAATTGTCTGGACGTTATCATTTTATTGCACTTTAAAAACATTATTGTCAGTTCTGGCAATACGGCGTATTCATTAACCTGATACGGCGTATCCACCAGACTGACTCGTATTTAGTTTGTTTAGTTTAGTTTAAATTAACCGTAGATGCCAAGATAGGAATGCATGTTTTTCTTATTTTACACAGGACCTCGTGAAAGAAATATCGACGAATATTGGTGGAGGATTTACAAATCTAGAGATCTTAAAGTGTTGGAGTCTTAAAACCTCAAGAAGGTTGTTCAACACACTATCTTGCTCATAAACGCAAATTGAAGAATCTACCGAGCAAATATCAGGGGAGTTACTCATTCTAATTCTTTTTAATTCTCGTATTTTTAATATTTTATCTATACAAAGAGGACGTTGTATAATTCAAGTAGGGGGATGGAATTAGAATATTTACTTGTCCTATTTTTCACATTAAAATGATTAAAATGCTTAAATTATGCTCAAATTTACAAAAAATTCAAGCATACTTTTATGAAAATTACTTGATACATAACCGCACACAATAACCCTTGTTAGATATTGTGAGAATTTAGCCTATCCGTTTCCAAATATTTACCCAAATTCCATAAAATATAAGTATGCCGGTGATGTTGTAGACTTTAGAACTTGGCTTGGTATATCTATTTGAGACCGCAATAATAAGTATTATGGATTTAATTAGAGTAACTTGTTTACATTGGTAAATTTTTAGGATTACACCCAAAAAGCCTATCCATGTTGTTTAATAACTAACTACACCGGTTAGTTAACCTCCAGTTTAAACCCTTTTTCACTCTCATCTTTAGAGTGAAGATACACTAGAACAACCCGTATAGCCAATCCTTTAGGAACTACACCAATTATTTGTTTTGTTACACCCTTACACCTTAACCTACCCTGTTAGATTAAGTTTAATTTACAGTTGCTAGTTGCTTAAAGTGTAAAGTTTGTATTTTCCAAGTCTTGTGCCATTTTCTATCTTTGGTGCGGTTGGAAATTTGCACATTGCAAATGGGAATGTATATTATAGTCAAAACTCATGTGATTTTACTACCATCACAATTATTGGGGAATCCGAAGAAAGAAGAATTATCGAATAATTATCCGAAATTATTATGATCGTGAAGATGGTGAAACTACATCAATATTTGAAGCATTGTTTAAAAAAGAGAAAAATCGCAACAAAAAAAAGAAGGAAAGTTTGAAGATAATCGTTTCAGAATTACCGAAGGAATTACATGAAGGATCGATTATGTTGATACGCAACAAAAATCGACGATGTAAAGTATTGTACAAAGTGGTAGATATCGGCACTTACCTTGTAGAGTATGTAAAGTTTTGGGATGATTGGGAAGTTGACCATTACGGGAACGCCAACTTAGGTTGTTGTTTTTTATCTATGATTAAGACGTTGTAAATAGTCGTATCTTTGTCATGGTAACGGTCAGGAAAAAGTGTCTAGCAACTTGTATCTTAGTCTTAATCTATTTGTTTCTTGATTTTTTATTTAACAACAATTTACTTCCCTCTCACCTAATGATTAGCCGCTGCTTTTACGCGAATGAGGATTTGTACGAGCGTACATGTCTATTCCGTCGTTACGACCATGTATGCATGTCTCAGCTGCCTTGCTGGTTTACGACTTTTGGTGAAAGTTAGAAGGTTCCTACCCTATATCAATCTTCATCCTAACCGTTGGTTAAATTCGAATAGGGATGTGATTGAACACACAGGTCTATTCCGTCATTACGGCCATGTATGTGTGCTTCAGTTGCCTTGTTGGAGTGGTACTTATGGTGAAAGATTGTAGAATGATCAAACCGTAAGCCTTTCCATACAAAAACCTATATTTACCTTTATAAACTTGTTACTCCTCGGCTTTAGTGGTGGAGATGTGTATCCTTTCCAAGCTTATGATAGAATACTCGTCACGGCCGAGCAATTGAGCGAATTAGTTACATGTTACCACATAGATTAGTTGAGTGATTTGAGTGTTTTCATCTTTCTATTTCGTGAGGTGTTTGGTTGTGTACTTGTAATAGATCAAATAAATGCTTTAACGAAAAATATCCTTAGGGATACATTTTTATAAACTTCTAAAGGCTACTTGAGGACAAGTAGGATTCAAGTGGGGGGATATTTGATGACATCAAATAACGTCTATTTTATAGCATCATTTATCCCATGTTATTAACCCATTTTGTATAGTTATTGGAAAGAATTGTTACTTAATCATTTATATTTGAGAATTGCAGTAATTATGGAATACTTGGTAAATATTAGCAAAAGGCGCGCATTTTGGAGCTTAAATGAAGATATATTGAAGATTAATGATTCTGACAACCAATACGCCATATCCATTAAGGAAGATACGGCGTATTCGTGCCTGCACTCACCAAAGACCATAAAGGAAAGAAGATCAATACGCTGTATCCAGAAGAACTCAATACGCCGTATTCAGGATATAGTATGTGAATATTCTGGAAGATATCAAGCGTGGTCCCTACTCCAAGAAACTCTAATACGCCGTATCCAATCCCTTGGATACACCGTATCGAACCGACTTCCAGACCCTATAAATAAAAAACTCAAGAACGAGTTTTAAGTGTGCTAAATCATATTCTCGATACCTAAACCATAAAAGTCAATTTTTAGAGGAGAAAAAGAGTAGAAGAGGTCAAGCAACGTTATCAATTCCATAGGAGACATCGTGTAATACCATATACTTTAGTAATCGTTTAGTTTTTGGTATCATTTGTTAACTCGGTTAGTTTACCTTGGCTAAATAATTACTCTAGTATTTATTATGACGTTTGAAGGCTAATACCTTCGGGTATTAGCCATTATTATGAAGATCTGAATGTTTGGTATTTGTTTATCTCGATTTCCTGGTTTATCGTTTAATGCTTGTTTATGTTTATCAATTTATGCATGTTTACGCGCTTTTGTATGTGACCTAACATTCAACTAGATCTAGTGATACGGACCAAGTAATCCAGAGTCTGGGATAGCTCTCCATATAGTAATTTATACATCTAGAATCATAGGATCACAAATATTGTCCTGTTAAATCTGTGTCTAGGATACGCTTCGGGCTTAACTAGTTAATTAGATATTGCCAATGGTTTATTGATCGTGTTGACTAGAAGGTGAACCTAGATAATTCAACAAATAACGTTCTGATTCCATTGGATAGTTAGACAAGTAGACTACTAGTGTATAAATTACCATTAAGTGGTAAGTGGGTAAAGTCTCTATGAGCTAAGGTTTTTAATCCCTAAGATAGATTATAATCAGCGAATAAGGATGCTTTATGCGGATGCTTTAATTGTGACAGAATTAATGTGTCTAGGTCTTAGGATGATGTAACGCTTAAGTCTTAAGAATGATATACCGCCTCGAAAGAAGAAATCATTGCACTTAATAAACAAACCAACTTTCTAATCGGATTAATAATGGTTAATACAGTTTTCTTATATTTGGCTTGACCGCTCTTTTATCTTTTGTTAATTTGCTTACGTGGGTTAAAGTGCCTTGAATTGATTGTAGTCACCAACCAAACCATGCTAGTCTCTAAGGCTGAAAACCCCCTTTTCCCGTTAGAAATAGGATTAGGACTGACATAGGTTTAGAATAGAATATAATATTAAAATAAATTGATACTCAAGATATTGTGAATTAATTCATAAGATTTAAACCTCTGCTTCAAGTGTTCGACACCTACGTTGACCACGAAAATAACTACGACCGGATTACAATGCCCCGTTAAAGTGAGTATGTTTTGGTGATTAGATCGGCAAAATATAAATTTAAAACTTGAATCATAAAAATATACACCACACAACGAAACATCACGTCTCATGATCATCATTAACCACTTTGAATTGTCTGGTAGATGAGCTAGGAGTTACATTGGTTGTCCTAGAATGAAGTTCTTTGGTTAATTGCTCGATTTGGGTTTCTAGGTTTTTAAGAGAGGCGCTTTGATTCCTAGTGTTAATCTATGTGTTTTCTTAGAGTTTCTTAAACCATTCTTTCATTTCGGCGCTTCTTCGTGCTGATTCTTCCTGATGCTTATTCATAAGCTCTTCTAAGCTTGGTCTATTTTCCCCATGAGGTGGTCGATTATCAATACGAGTGTAGTATCTCGGTGGACCTACACGAAACTTGGCTTCATTACTTCCGTTGAAAGGAGCGGAGCGCCTGAATTCTCTATACTTGACCTCTTCCAACTGTTTGACTTCCTCATTGAGAGGACATTCTTTGTCAAGGTGAGGTCCTTCATAGATTTGATATCTAACTTGGATCGCATGAACATTTTCTTTCAGCTTCTTCATATCGCATCCCAAGTTATCAAGTTTACTTACGATTGCAGCAAGCCCATCAGTATTGCTGCTGCTGCTAACGTTCCTGCTTGATGTCCTATCGTGCCACTTTTAAGAGTGGTCAGCCATAGTTTGCATTGCCGTTAGAGCTTGAGTTGGTGTAATCCTATGAATTGGTCCCTGCAAATCAAGCAATTGACAATTCATAGTGCTCAAACCTTTATAAAAGATGTTTACCTTTTGATGGTTGTTTATGTCGTGTGTGGGCACTTATATAGCAAATCATTATACCGTTCCCAAGCTTGGTATAACGATTCATCGCTTTCCTGCTTGAATTTGTAGATGTATTCAAGTCGTTTAGCGATCTTAGATGGTGGACAATACCTTTGGATAAAGGCTTTTTTAAGGAGGTCCCAAGTGTTGACAGCTCCTGGAGTGAGTCTATCCATCCATCGTTTAGCGGATCCAGTAAGAGTGAACAAGAACACACGTAGTAGTACTGCATCTTGTGATACTCCGGGAATATTGAACAAACTTACAATCTTGAGGACTCGATCAACATAATCATGGGCATACTCATTTTTATTCCCAGGGAAGGTGTCTTCCCTCAATTCTCGCATGAATTGACTCTTGATCTCAAAGTTAACATTGCCTCCGATTTCTGGTTTAACCATGCCTGATGACTGGTTTTCTTGTGACAATGCTAAGTATTATTCCATTGTGAGAGTATTGATGTCAACTCCCGCCATAGTTCCTGCAGAATTTTAGAAGTTAGAGAGATAAATGGAAATAAATACAAGAAATCAAATTAATACTAATTTATAGCTCCTCGGCAGCGGCGCCAAAAACTTGATGCGTATTTTATTTTAAATATTTATTTACCAAGTTTTAAATTTATAAAACTCGTTTTACCTTTACAAACACACTAACGGGCAGAGAACCCGATCGTGAGTAGTGTAGAGATGGTAAATCCGAGGTCGTCCCAAGAGCTAAGTGTCAATTAGTTTTAATTTAAATTATCACATTTGAAAAAGGTTTTATTTTGATTTTATGAAATAACACAAAAGTAAATATGCGAAAAGTAAAGTAATAGAAGATATCAGGGAGATAAGCGTGCTAGCCTAGCCATTTCATTACTACCGTTATAACTATGTTTTCATGTGCAATGTTACATCATGGTTTCATTGGTGGTTTCTAAAGTCAACAGACCTGAATAGATATATTTAGTCTTCCCTATAATTCCTACGATCCTAAATCCCTCGAAAGTCACGAAGGTAAGGCAACCAGGTCATATTGATTAATCCCAACTATCCCAAGAACTAGTCTAATAACCTATACAGATTATTAACCCTCTCTAAAAGAGTTCTTGTGCTTTTTAAGTATATTAGGTGATAGATGTGGTAACAGGGTTAGTTCCTACACTAGGGTTAGGATGATCACCTAACCCTAGTACCCTGCTAATTCCGCGTTCAAGTGGAAATCTAATAACATGATTAACATGATCTAAACCACCCGCAATACTACCAAGGGTTATAGGATAGTCAAAAGGATATCCAATGAAACCATGATCTAACAGGAAACAAATATTATAACGATAGTAAATTCATGACTAGGCCGGCACTTGAAGTTCTTAGCCGTTCATAGCAACAACAAAGCAAGAATTAATAAAGATAATCATGGATGGAAAACTCATAATTCTTATAGAAGTTGTTTATGAATGATTAAATACAAAAGTAAGTTTAAGTATGATCTCCATTGGACTTCTTGTGGAATTATTCAAGCTATGGAGGCCTTGATCACCTCTTAGATCTGTGGTGGAATGGTTGATATCAAATTGTCTGAATGAGGCCTCTATTTATAGATTTTGAATAGTTTACGGCGTAACCTTTTAGAGGTTTACGCTGTAAACTGCTGACGTGCACTTTCCATCTTGCAGGCTTAAAGGATGTTACGGCGTAATCAAGTGTCTATGTTACGCCGTAATGCTGACTCAGATAACTCATCCTTCCATAATAATAATGTCACGGCGAAAACCTTGCGTGTGGTTACGCCGTAATCTTGTTGGGTGACGTGTCTTGCCTTGAACAGGTTACGGCGTAACAATATCGTAGGGGTTACGCCGTAAAGTCTCGTAAGAATCCGTGTTTTCTTCATTTCTTTTGTCCTTTTCCCGTGTTTCTTATCACATACTTGCATTTTACCTGAAAATAACAAAATAACCGTAAAAGTATCGAATTCAAGTATTTATAAGACAATTGCAATTATTTTTAGGTGAAAATTGACACTAAAAAGTATTAAATATTTGATGTTATCACGGGTGTTGGTGTTGGAAGTGGAAGCTAAAACTTAGTCTCATCCCTTAGTAGACGGACAAAGAGAAGAGTATAAGCAGTAAGAATGAGTCCAAAAAAACAACTGCTATTCAACCTTCACCCCATTCTCAATTACAAGTAACTAAAACAAGAAATACAGATGGAAGAGAAATGGGTGATGGTAGACCAACACAGTCAAGCGCAACAACTGGTGCAAGTGAATGGGTTATTTTGTAATTTAAAACACGTAAATGTTTCGGTATAATTTTTGTAATTCAAGTCCATATAAGTGGCAAACATCAAAGTCCACAACTGTGACAACTTTCCAAGTCCTTTCACAAGCAAACATAAAAGTCCACTTAGGTGGTAATTTTCTAAGTCCACTTAAGTGAAAAATGGTAATGTTTATAGTTTTTTTATGACTGATTTTATTGGTTTATGACTTATTTAAGTTTTTGGTGACCTATTCTACTTGTTATAGGTATTTGTGAATTGTTTTACTACTTATTTTAGCAAAAATTAGTCATTACCATTAGAGGTTACTTGCTTATTTTACCAAGTCATGTATGCTTTTGTAGACTTTATAAGTCAAACTACTATACACAAATTGTTGACTTTATAAGTCAAACAAATTAACACATTCAACGAAACAACACTATGACTAACAACACACATTCATATACAACCACAACTTTTTATTCCATTTGCCAACAACTAAACCATACATCCACAACTATTATGAACAAAAAAACAACCATTAGCAACTAACAACAACTACCCAAAAATTAATATATAATTCATCATTTTCACTAAAAAGCAATTACCCTAAAGCTGTCACATTGTACAAACCACCATTTTCTTATGCGTGTTTTTTTCCATTAAAATGAATATGGAAGAGACGGTGGAATTAATGTGTTAATATAAACCAAATACTTGAAAGACCAATGGGGAAGTGTGCCGAAATTAAATGAGTGATGTGAAGTGGTAATAGTGACAAATAATGAAATTACAAAAAAGCTCATCGTGTGCAAATTACATGGGAGAGATAACAAGGAAAAGTAATATTTGTTACATATAACGGAGCTTAAAGGACCAAACGTGCACCAAAAAGCCCACGTTGGAGAGTATCAGGCGGAATCCTAGATCTGAGGACCAAATTCAAGAACGGAGCCGACTTTAAAGACCAACGGTGCAATTTACCCTTAAAACTTTTTAATACGGGTGTAAATAGACCAACTATTTCTATTTCTCTTCTTTACTTTTCAACTTAGAAACACAAAAAATGATTAATCTTTTCTTCATTTTTCCTTTTTATTTTTCAACTAAAAAACATAAGTTTTTTTCACTCTTTTTTTTTCTTTTTTTTACCTATTCATTTCTTCTCTTGAATAAAAAGACCCTAGAACATAAGGCAAGTAGCCATATAATCACTCTCTTAATTGTCATCTATAGATAAACATTAATACGAAAGAAAGATTTGAAATGGCCATTCAAATAAATAAAGACGATGGAATTTCATATAATTAAATAACCCAAGAGAAAGTGATCATCTTAATAAGAACTCATTTGCCAAGGAAAGAAATGATCAACTCGTTAACTTGGTCCGGGAACTGCTCTTGAACGAAATGTGATCCCTCGGGCAAGTACTTAACCTCTACATTTGGTACATACATTTTCATCGCATCTCCATTTATAACATCTTCGACACCCGGAAACTTGAAAAGATAGTCTTTTTCACCCATGATCAATAACGCGTGAGTTTCTACTTTTGGGTCCTCTATGTTAAACTCATACCTTTCGTCTAGTAACGACCTATAGAACATTTAAACGAAGTTAATTTAAGGGAGTTTAATGATGGTTTGAAGCTAATGAAATAAGTTACCTATAAGGAACTTTGAGAGCTGTCCGAAATCCAGACTTTTCATATAAAGTGGCATACGCGACAAGATCCTCCTCTGTGAACCAAGGGGGCAAAGGTGTATCCGACTCCACAAGATCCATTATCTCTTGATTTTCACTTGCTATCGGGATTTCACTTTTAGAGAATAAGATGTAAACGTTTTTCACCACTGTTTTAGTATCAAACCGGCCAAAATCAGCTTCAGCTCTTCCTGGATCCTGTAAAACATTATGTAAAAGTTATTGAAAGTCACTTAACACTAAAAAATTTCAGATTTTATACCAATTTGTTTTACAGAATTTGTTAACTACAAAATTAGGTATAACACTTACCCGCCATCTTGAGATGTAGAAACCCTCGGGAAGGGATTCATGACTAACAAGAGGGCCTGGGGGAATAAATGGCACACCAAGCGTAGCAACTCCTAAAACTCTTTCACGATGAACAAGTGCAAATGCGTAAGCCACAAATGCTCCGAAATCTTTGCCAATTACATATGCCTATGTGAAGCATAAGAGCGATCAAAAACAGCAACAATATTATGAAACCTTAAGCTGTGTTTCTTTTTATATTTATTGGACTTGTTGCAAAGGTGTTTTGTTACATCACATTCCATTAGTACAAATATACCTGTATATCTTTTTACAAATTAAAATTGAAGATTATTAGGTGTCAAAATGAAATTAATCTAATTAACTAATACTACGTATTCATTACCTTGTTAATGTTGAGAGAATCAAGAATCGCGACGGTGTCACTAAGCATATCAGAGAAGGAAGTTTTCTCAGGTTCGGTGCCATGATCTGATAGCCCGTAACCTCTAAAATCAGGTGCAATGGCTCTGAAACCAGCATTGGCGACACCGATCATTTGGTGGCGCCAAGTGTACCATATCTCGGGAAAGCCATGTAAAAAAAAACAGTCGGTGACGACTCATCTCCTATCTCAGCTACGTGAAGCTTGATGTCGTTCACTTCTACGTACTTGTGCACTATTTGATCCATTTTTAGAAAGAGGGAAAATTTTGTGTTGTTCTCTTAAAAATGAAATGGTACGCATAGCTATATAACACTGTTAGGCGGGTCATAAAATAATCATTCATTAAATATAAAGAAAGTTAAATAAGATAATAAACTCTTGTTCAGTTGTCCAATTAGTTTATTAATTCAACCTCTCTATAACAAGAGTAATAGATTAATGTAAAGACAATTGATATTTACACATAGCTAATTAATTGATCAATGCACATAATTTTTTTTGTGACTTGAGAGTTCTGCCCTCCCTATATCATTCTCAAAACTTCCAGCTAGCCATCCATTTATTTTAGTTTGTCATCTTTTTCCCCATTTTAGCGCCAACATCTTCTAATATTTCATATTATGTATAAATAATACTAGTAGATATGCAATCAAGATTTACTACATATGCTTGAGCACTCACCAGCTTCTTTACTGTTTTTTCCCAAAGACTTACGCAAAACCATTTTCTGAAATTCACAGACTTAAAGTTATAACATGCACGGTTCGAATGTAGATAAATAACTTTACAGTAACATGAACTAGTAAGAAAAGATTGATCTAGCACGAGTGTAAATTGATATAATCAATCATATAAATGAAATAACTCTTGCAGAAAATTGCAATATTTTTAAGTTAGGACCATAAAGAAGGAAATCTCAACACAAAAGAAAAATGAAACAGTTTAATCTTCCACCACAAAGAAGCAAGCATCCGAAAAAACATCCTTAAAACAAAAACCTGATTATACTACTCCAACGACATAACGTAATTCAAACATCATCAGGAAATGCGTTTAAATCAATTATGCCAATTTCTTTTGATGAACTAGAGAGATTGTGTGTTTGTGATGATTCTACGTACTCAAATCTTGAAGGATCTCTTGCCGTAGAAGTTACACCTCTTTTCTTTTTTGCCTTTGGAGGTCTTCCTCTCGGTCGTTAGATCACGGTAGGCTCAAAAAGAGTATCTGATTCGTTCAAAAGGTTTGTAATCATTGAAGTAGCAAGTTCTTTCTGTTGGGTTTTATGATCTAATTAACAATTAAATAACACGAGTACGCAGCGGAATAAAAGAATCACATGTAGAATACAATAATTAACAAGATAGAAAACATGTACCTTTTAGCACGAAACGAGGACAACGTTAAAGGTAAACGTAAAACACCGTCTTTTATATTACGAGTGTGATATAACTCACACGCGAAACCCACCAAGAATCAAAGTCTTGATTTCCTTTAGCTTCCACACACAATACGTTCTTAGCAAACAATAAAGTATGCTAGTACTAGTAGTATATTAGCAAACGATCACCAAATCTTGACACTTCAAGCAAAACGAATAATCCTTGTTCTTAAAATCAAACCACTAGTAAACAAAACCTTTTTGTGGGTTTAATAATAGATCGAACAAAGGAGGAAGAAAACAAAACAAAAAAACCCTTTTCTTTTGTTTCTGTCGAGCCAGAATAGAACCACGAATGACATGTATATTTGGTTTTCAAGTTATCACTTGAATTAAAAACCCAACCATGTATATATAGCCATTAAATTTTCCTAATCCTATTAGGATTAGTATTCTTTGCCGACTAGGAGAAAGGAAAGTCCAACCGCACCCTTTCAATCTTCGGTTTTATAAATTTAGTCCCTTAACTCTTTAAATGACTAATATTTAATATTTGTTAACATTTAACGATCGTTTGCTAAACACACTATTTAAACATTGTTTACGTATAACGTGTGCGTCCCCTTAGGCTCGTATAATTTCCGGACATATACTTTTATATAATGGACATATTCCAACAGCTCCCACTTGGACATGTATAAAAGTATAATAACATTGGTAAGCGTCTAGCAACACGCCAATGCTCCCGAAACATTCGAGTTATGGTTTCACAGGGCATGAACAAATGATTTATGAATTTACAATCCCTTTGTTTCCGATACCGTTGTTAAATTGGATATGGATCAATGTCATTCCATATTTAACGATTCTGTTTCTCATATATGAAGTAATCAAGATTACTGAAATCAAAGGAGACATATCTTCATAGTCGGGTGATGGGGGGGGGTTTCAGTAAGGCCATACACACATCTGATTTATTTCATATGAGGGGCCAGTGGTCTCTTCATCAACAATTTGAAGGAACAAATTCTAATATTGATTACAAGTGTCTGTATCATGTGGCATAAATACCATTCTGACATAACCCTTATTAGTATCTTTTCAGGACACTTAAACTATATCAAGAAGGAATATCCACATATGCTAAACGTACTTGCATCTCAAGTCTAAGGATTTATGTAAATAAAATCACGTACAAGATTCACTTGATGACGACGATCCATAAAGTGATATTCTTGTGGCGGGGAAATCCAATATTCATTTAAATGAATATCATGTGAGTTTGGAGGATTCATCCTTAATATCTGTAATATCACATATCTACAATATCACCAATCACTCAGAATTGTCTTAGTTTAACAATATTCCCATATTGTTAATCGACAACGGATTAATTTAGAATAATACATTTATTATTCATGGATTTAAACATGCAAATATAGGACACAATTTAAGATATATATATATATATAACAAAATACCAAGTATCATTATCATAAAATAAATTGTTCAAACATCCCTTATCCAAATACTAAAACCACAGATATATGAAATATTGCTAACGAAGTCCCATGCTCCTAGCATGTTGAGTAAGCTTTGTATTAGATAAAGCCTTCGTAAAAGGATATGCTAGATTGTCATCTGTGTGAACTTTAAGAAGGTTACTTCTATGGTAGTGTCTGGCGCCCATCTGAACCCCCGGTTCGTTGGCGATAAGAAGTGCGGCTGAATTGTCGCAAAACATCTTAATTGGTTCATTTATTGTTGGTACTATACCAAGCCCTGAAATAAACTTCCTAATCCAAACAACTTCCATCTCTGCTTCTTAAAGAGCTATGTATTCAACTTATGTAGCAGCTTTCAGTAGTACTTTCATTGAAGCGTTCTCTAGTCTATACAACTTCCGTTCAAAGCGAACGTATTCTGTAGTGTTTCATTATCTCTATATCAGTCTCAAATCCAGCATTGCAATAGCAATCAACTCGAAGTTCACGCTTCGGATTTCACCAGAAAACTAAATAATATATCTTTAGTATTCTTAAATACTTAAGGAATATTTTCACAGCATGTCTTAGTGAGTTCACCTGGATTCTGTTGAAGTCGGCTTGTTAATTTTGCTGCGATCGCAACATCAGGTCTAGTGCATATACCGTCATACATAATGGATCTACAGCCGAAGCATAAAGGTACCATTTTTCTTACGATTACCTCTTTAGGCGTTTGAGCACCCTGTGATTTGTTCAAGTCAAGTCTTTCTTGCATGGGGATATGACCACGTTTGGAATTATCCATTTTATATCTCTTTAAGATCTTATCCATGTAAGCATTTTGACTAAGTCTAATTAATCGTTTGATCTTATCTCTATAGATTTGGATTCCAAGAATAATGCTGCTTCCCCCAAATCCTTCATAGCAAAACATTTTCCAAGATAATCCTTTACACTTTGTAAACTAGGAATATGATTACCCATGATGATTCTGTCATCAACATAAATGATGAGGAATATAACATTACTCCCACTAGCCTTTTGATATACACATGGCTCATCAAGATTTTGAGCAAGTCCAAACCTTTTGATTTCCTCATCAAATCTTTTATTCCAGCTTCTTGATGCTTGCTTAAGACCATAAATGGATCTCTTAAGCTTGCATACTTTTCTGGGATGATTAGGATCAACAAAACCTTTAGGTTGTACCATATAAATGTCTTCATCAAGATAACCATTTAAGAAGGTTGTTTTAACATCCATTTGACATATCTCATAATCATAGTATGCTGCTATAGATATGAGAATTCTAATAGCTCTAATGTTAGCGACGGGTGAGAACGTTTATTCATAATCAACCCCGTAGAGTTGAGTATAACCCTTTCCTACAAGACGAGCTTTATAGACGTGTACAATACCATCCATGTCAGTCTTTTTCTTAAAAATTCATTTACTCCCAATGGTCTTGCAACCAGAAGGAAGATCGACCAGGACCCATATATTATTGTCCATCATGGATTGTATTTCCGCATTCATAGCATCGATCCACTTATTAGATTCTGCATCTAACATTGCGGCTTTATAGCTAGTAGGTTCATTAAGATCCCCTAGACTATGCTCCTTCGCTTCTACATTTAGACATAAACGATTTGGAGCTTGACGTGTCCTTTCAGACCTACGAATCGGAATATCTTCCTCTTGAGGTGGTTCAAAACCTTCAACCTCCATAGAAATTTTGCTAGTGATTTTAGAAGGTGATGTATCTTCATCTTGAATTTCTTCAAGATCCCTGGCCCTCCCACTGACTTCTTGAGTTATGAGATTTTTCTCAAAGAACTCAGCATACCTCGCAACAACTATTTTGTTTTCATGTGGGAAGTAGAAATAGTAACCCATCGTTTCCTTTAGGTATCCTATGAAGATACACTTAACAGATCTTTTGTCGGGTTTGTCGGCGTCTCTTATTCTCAAGAGCCTCACATCCCCAGACCTTTAAGTAAGACAGATTAGGAATTTTTCCATACCCTGTTCATATGACGTTTATTGCCTACTTGGGTTGAACCATATTGGAGAATGCGTGTTGCAGACTTAGAGCTAATCCCAAAAGGATAAAGGCAGGTTGTAAGATTCTCATAGACCGGACCTATATTATCAAAGTGCGGTTTCTTCTCTCCAGACACTTATTATGTTTGTGGTGTGTATGGAGGAGTAGCTGTTTGAACAATTTCTGTTAGCTTTTAGATATCTTTAAACTCTTGGCTTATGTATTCGCACTCGTTCTGATCGATGAGCCTTGATTATCTTCCGAGTAGATTTTCCCACTTCATTTTAAAAACATTTGAACATTTCAAAGACCTCTATGTTTAAGTTTAAGAAGATAGACCATAACCATACGCTATAATCATCTGTGAATGTAATGAAGAGCTATCACCTTGTCTTGACACATGTTCTAAGTGGGATCACACACATCAGTATGTATAATTCCAAGAAGTCAGTCGCCCTTTCGAACGATGTGGAAGCGATTTCTTGTCATCTCTGCCCGATAACAAGTTACGCATTGACAAATTGACTTCATCATTGTTGATTTTAAAGCCCTTCCTGTTGCAGCTTTTTAATACGTTTCTTACATATATGAGCAAGACGACAGTGCCATAAATAAGTAGAGTCCAAATTATGTTTGGCTCTTTTAGTGCTAATCATTATAAATAGAATTAACATTTGGTACAAGATCATGCATATCAATTTTATAAATACCATTACTGGGAATAGCATTATTCTTAGAAACTGAAATTCCAAAATCCGTAAAACGCTGGACAAATCCATTTTCAACCAAACGGTGAACTGAAACAACACCTCTAATTATAGAAGGTGCATAATGACTATTGTCTAAACAAATCACAAGGCCATTAGGTAAAACTAAGTCAAAACTTCCAATAGCTTCTACTTGTTTCAGCTTTCTTACTCCTCCAAGACCATATTTTGTGTTACAAATAAGAGTAAACACAAACTAGTGTCATACACCCAGGATTTAGTAGGAAAAGAAAATAATTCTATTATGAAGACATCTGAAGAACTGGCAGTGCCAACTTGCTTCTTCTTCTTAATCAACTCAGCAAGGTAAGCAGGACAATTCCTCTTACATTGACCCACCTCCTTGCAGTGGTGGCAGGTGTCATCCTTAGCTGGGTGCTCTTTAGCAGAAGGCTTAGGGTTTTTAGGCTTAGGGATATAAACTTGTTTATCCTTTCCCTTGCCATTAGCTTTACCCTTACCTTTAGCTTTAAGCGATTTCTTATTGGATTTCTGGATTTTACCACCTTTAATCATCATTACTTGTGGTGTTTCAGCCTTTTTAGGTAAACCCTTTTCATACTCAATGAGCATAGCATGTAGATTAAGCAACGTCTTCCCCATGTTATGCTTATTGTAGTGAGGCCATTCAAGATTAAACCAACACTAAGCTCTTGTGGGAGCACATAACCAAAACATTCCAGTTCCACATAATTCTTCATCTAATGACATATGGGCCTACTGGTTTTCCCTTATCCTGTTTGCAAGCATGGAAAGTTTGGATCAGGTCAAACCACTCCACTCCAGCTTGTTTCTCAAACATGGATTTAAGCTCCTGAAGCATTTCATAACGTGAGGAATTTTGAATTATTCTTTTAAAGTTCATGAGTACATACTTACCGAGAATAAGGTCAAAGCCACTCTTATTATGAATCATATACCGCATTCCACTGCGACTATACTCAGAATCGGTAGGTGAAGCAAGAGAAATAGCTGTTCAATGAAACAAACAATTTCCTTTTCAATCTCTCATGACCATCTTCAAGTTTAACGAAACCAGTCTTTGAATTTTTCCAGAAAATTTCAAACATCGACCTGAAAGCCGAATGTATATGTTTTAGACAGGTAGTGCAATTTATCAAAACATTAGTAAGTTCAAGAATTTAGTATTTTCGATAATACTCCTTGAAGAAAATTAACTACCCTTGTTATATATATATAAAACAATTTAAATTTTTAAGGTTAGGAACAACTTGACATACCCCCACCACATCAGTTGATCTGCTAGTGATGGTGTATTCAAAAGGTAATCAACGATTGATAATTCACAACTATTGCAATTCCTAAACCATATGGGACTTACTTTATTACAATAATATCTAGTAAGCATGTTTCATCCCATCTATGCCGCGTGTTAACAGGTCTAACCACAACAACGCTAAGTCGTCCAATTTCAAAACAGTAATTATGTAACACTCACCGTCTCACGGAAAAGCGTATAATTACCTTGTGACTGCAAATCTACACACGTCTCACGCATAGGTAAAGAGCAATCAACAAGTGTTTTTACAAATTGGATGGCAATAACTTAGTTGAAAAAGGGTATTTTATTTGACGTGTCAAATATGTACGAAGAAGCATGCATACATCTTCGTAACATTTATTTTAATAAAAACTTTTACTCAATTAAGTTATTATTACGGTATCACCTATTATCATCGTATATTATACATAAATAGTGAGACCTTAAAATTGACGATTTCAATGTATCTTTAAAATTATAAAGATTTGCTTTTTATCTGGGAAAAGATTAAGAATGATTAAAAAATCATTCAAACCATATGACCTTTTCGCGGACTTTCTTACATTAGTATACAAGGTAAGGAAACTACAACGTAGTCATGTATTATTAGGGTAGTGGTATTACAAGACACGAAGTCTTGGATGAGTCTCCCCGAACCTTTTCCTTGCCACTATATAGTATTTGAAAATTAAGTCATTGATAAATTAAAAACTTTAATTTAAGAATACATTACATAAAATAAAAAAAAAAAAAAACCATATAATTGCTAGTCTAGTCATGGAAGATTTAATAACGGATGTAAGCCGAATCCACTTTGATTTTTTGATTAGTTAGTTCATAATAAATCCTTATTTCGAAAATCATTAGTCAATGTTTATTTTTGTTTTTCAGAAAAACCATTTTATCTTTCTCACAAGTCAAGAACTTAAAATAAAAATAAAATAAACATCAACTAAACTAAAATAAATTTATTTTAACACACTTAACAATTAAGGCATAGCAAAAACATTAAATATGATCTCATAATTATCTAAATATAAAACATGCATTTATTCATATAAGGCTCATTCGTCCTATAAACTCTGGCCATATGCATCGATATACTCGATTACGTAAGCCTTATATAAATAAATACCACATAGCACATAAAACCTTTTAATTATTTTAGGCCCCATTCATTCAAAAATAAGGGTCTTCCCGAATTCTTGAATCATTGGATCTTACCAGTTAAGATAAATAATTAAAATTATGCGTTTTTTTAATCATATTTAATACCAAAATCCATTTAACATTACAAGCTTTAATATCTAATATCAATCAATGATAAATTTGCATGATCTTTATCCATGGATCTCCATTAACAATTAATTAACTTAAAAACCATAACATTAATTACATCAAGTTTTATAAATTGCATACAACCTAGATTTTTTTTGTGTCTATATTAAATTTTATTAACCGTCAAAGATCAAAATTTTTTACACAAACAACCACCGGGGGCATTTAAAATTAATCACGAACTCCCTAATTGTTCCAATTTTTATTCCTTGTAATTAATCGATTCTTACTCGATGGCTCGTGTTGCCACTGTTGGGTTTTATGATCTAATTAACAATTAAATAACACGGTACGCGCGGAATAAAAAGATTCACAAGTAGAATACCAATAATTAACAAGATAGAAAACTTGTACTTTTAGCTCTAATAATGAATCGATACACCGTTTAAAGGTAACAGTTAAACACACGTCTTTATATACGCGTTGTTGTCGGGGTATTTAATGTCTCACGCGAAACACCAAGAATCATAAGGTATGATTCCTCTAAGCTTCCACACAAAATACGTTCTTAGCAACAATGTTTCACAGACTTAAAGTTATAACATGCACGGTTCGAATGTAGATAAATAACTTTACAGTAACATGAACTAGTAAGAAAAGATTGATCTAGCACGAGTGTAAATTGATATAATCAATCATATAAATGAAATAACTCTTGCAGAAAATTGCAATATTTTTAAGTTAGGACCATAAAGAAGGAAATCTCAACACAAAAGAAAAATGAAACAGTTTAATCTTCCACCACAAAGAAGCACGCATCCAAAAAAACATCCTTAAAACAAAAACCTGATTATACTACTCCAACGACATAACGTAATTCAAACATCATCAGGAAATGCGTTTAAATCCATTATGCCAATTTCTTTTGATGAACTAGAGAGATTGTGTGTTTGTGATGATTCTACGTACTCAAATATTGAAGGATCTCTTGCCGTAGAAGTTACACCTCTTTTCTTTTTTGCCTTTGGAGGTCTTCCTCTCGGTCGTTAGATCACAGTAGGCTCAAAAAGAGTATCTGATTCTTTCACAAAGTGTTTGTAATTCATTGATGTGCAAGATCTTTCGTGCTCACCAGCCACACTTCGTACTTGCATTGCAACTCACTGAGCAAATTAGCAAATTGGTTGTCGTTATCATTAGGTGAAGGATCTTCATGATTCAAGGATAATGTGTCAATTCTCCAATGTGGATGTACAAGGTCCATTGAAAGTGTCATTCCTTGCCAAGAACTTATCTTGTGATGACATGGAAGTCCCATAGTTGCCATAAAATGACATGTGCAAGGAGTTATTGTACCTAAAGAAAGAAAACAATTAAATTATAAAGTGAGTTAAAACTTTAAGTCTAGAACTGTGCAAAACTATAATCTTTTGAACATTACCTTCCTTTTTCTTTATATATTGCTTATAGATCTCCTTCAATACAAACAAAGATACACGTGATAAAAGCTCTCTAAATTCTGGGATATTACAATCATGAGGAATTTTAATTATTTCACTTGCAAGTCTCACTTTAACCTCATTGAATTCATGCTCAACGGCAAGAGAAATTTTCTTTTTTACTTCATGCAAATCACCCGTAGAAACTTGTAAATATTTCTTGAGTTTGGCATGTGCGCCTTCAGCTCTCGAGGATGAACGGTTACCAAAATGCAAGTATTTATCCGTCCACGCACTAACAAACTTTTCTTTCCAAGGTAACCATGTACTCTTAATGTAGTCAATTGAATGTAACTTATCTTTATAATCCAACTCGAATTCAGCCCAATTTTTATCGAAGAGAGGTTCTGTTGTTGAATATGCCACTATATTCCACGCTGACATAAATACATTAAACGCGTCAACATGTTCGAAATCTTTCTTGCAATTTGAAAACACGTTCTTTTGAATGTCCCAAATACACAAAAGACTTGTTGTAGAAGGAAATACATCCTTTATGTTACTCATTAGTGCCAATTCCCTATCTGACATAATCACAGCTGGTTGATTACTAGACCAAGAAACTCTTTAGACGCCTTTAAAGCCCAAACATAACTTTTTGCATCTTCTTTTTTTAGAAAAACAAAACCAGAATAAAATGATGTATTGAAGCAGAGAAACATACTGTTTGATTAACATTATTATGAACAATGTTATGAATATTTGTTATGAATATTAATTGTAATGATTGTACACATTCATTATTCTTATTACCCTTAACTTGTAACCTCCACATTTATGATGAGTCTTGTAACCCCATATATTCTAGTTATTAGCATTGATGTTGAAGAGCTTATAAATAAATGCATCTAATGTATTGTAATACACATCAATAATAAGTTTCATCTTCCCCTTTTATACTCTTTTATATTCTCTTGCTTATTGTTCATATTGTGCTACTAGGCTCGTTGTTTTACAGCACGTTATCAGCACGCTCTACAATTGATATGTTACTATGTTCTCTAATACAAATGTCCGATTTTGATTTTGATGTATGGATCAAACTTTAATCATTATAGAGGTATGTTTTCTTTTCATGATGATAAATTTATAATCAAGATGCACTATGAACACATGATTTTTTTACATGTGGTAAATTCTTTGCATAATATATGAATATTTTTAAAAAAATACGAACCAATAAGGAAAATCAATTCACTTTGCTCTTCCACGATTCACGTTATTATTTAATTAATACATTTTCTTTAAAAGAGAGAATATGAATTGCTCTTCTAAATTAAATCAATGTCTTTGTTATTAAGAATGAAACTAAAATTGTCTTGAAGCATAACAATATAGTAGAATATGTCAATCTTATATTATATGTGCCTTTTGTTACGACTGTCAATGGTACAACCGTATATGTGCCTTCTTTGTTACTATGTCTTATGTAGTATATTATCGCTACATGTTCCGAATGTGTATGCTTATTCTAATTGTTTGCTTGTTTTATCAATTTATTAAACTCTATGATGCAATTCCCATTATTTAACTGTAACCCCTGATGATTTGTTTGGTCAAGGTTTCTAAAACTTTATAGTTACTGACTAGCAAAACAATTACATATGTTTGGTCATAAAGTGAAAATTACCATTACTCAATTTTAGCGAGTTTTGTTTGTTAATTTTGCGCAACTGATATTTCGATAGGCAACTAAATTTTGTTTGTTGATCTAAATGTTCTATTTTGATACACTAGAATTTGCATTACGTTTTTAGAAGTTTGGAGATCTATGAAAAGAATTTTGTCGATACCCACCATGAATTATTTGTTTCACGTACTGCCCAGGTATATGAATGATGTTGTATTGTTGCCTAGATTTATTGCACATGTTTTGATTTAGTAATTTGTGCATGTGACTTTGGATTTGTAAGTCATAAAACTTGTGGCCTGTTTAGAAAAAGATTTTTTCTAAAATTTTTGCCATGCAATATTAATGAGAATAATGATAATATTCTACTATATGTCATTTGTTGACTATCATGGTCAATTTGATTGCTAAAAGCTTTGTTTTAATTTACTTGTAATTGTGTATCTATAAGATAACCCTTAATATATATAGTTCGACTACATATTCTCATATGTTACGATGCATAAGATGTACGTTAACATAAGCCATGGAATAAATACGTATGTAAAGCCATTTAATTAGAATAACTTAAGCCAAATAAATTAACATCAATCGTTACACTTTTTAAAGCTCGTTGTAACTAAAACTAGCTAAAGCTGTATTATTTTGAAGTAGCGAATGAGTATAATTGAGTCATATTTTGTTATTACTTCTTTATTGAAATTATATGGAGCATGAGTTATATACCGAGTATTATAAAATAGCACGAGGTGAGTGATATGTTGGATTGATTATTCTAAAGCAAGATAGTAAGCTTCTAATTTGACAACCTTTGGCTTATTTAAATTTCAGTTAAATATTGATCTTGATTTTATACATATGCATAATTTTATGCACGTTTTGATTATTAGTGAACAGATATTAAAGGTTATCTACGTGGATGTTGAACAACATACTTACAAATATGTGTTTAAATCACTAAACATAGATAATGGTTACTTTATCGAGTTTGTTACGATTTCACAAGCCTTACATATATAGATGTTACGTCCTACCGTCGGGTATGCAACATATTTAAAGGTGTCTTGTATTTATTTAATAATTAACGTACTATAATATGAAATGTACATACACAACTTTGAATTTATTGATGAAATACCTAGAACGTGTTTAGAAACATTTTAAATTGATATTTTCTTGTGACTAGTAAAAATGAGCTTATAGTGAAAAAATGAGACCTCTCTGGTGGTTAAGTGACATGCGATGATTATTGTCATCATTGATCGACTTAATTAACATAATTTGATTGATATATATATAGACCGATAATAAAGAGCAAATGTGTATATAAAGGATCTCATGTAAAATATAATTGTTATGTGAAAACTATATACTTTATAGATGTCAAAATTGGTATCAATAATCAACTCTTTAAATGCCTTAAACATGTGAAAATAGTCACTAACATATAATTAATAAAGTGAATAATGCATCTAGCAAACAAAGTTGTTTATTTGTGATAATTTTACCAAAATATTTTGGTGCCTTATAGACATAAATGATATAACCTATTGTTGCAAGATTTTAAATTGATGATTAAACTCAGATATATGGTTACTTAGTAATTCGTTTATGTAAGATAAGGTTACTAATGAAGATATTTTTGATAGTAAATTGATGCTTATTGTAGATAGAAGAAATAGTATTAAATCGATCTAATTAAATAGACGAAAAACTAAGATGTCTTGACTTTAATTATGCCATTGATTTTATGATATATGTGAGCATCATTATGTGGTTTTATTTGCTTACGAGACCTTTTATTGAATGCTTATTGATATATGTATGTTTCAGAAATATGCAACTTCACAAGTACAAAAGATGTGTCTCTTATTTGATAATAGTATAGGCTAATGTGCATATTATACTAAACTATGTTGAAACTATAAAAGTGCTTTATATTGAACAATGTAAAAGTCATAAAAGTGCTTATATAGATTTGATTTGAGATACAAAAGTATAAATGTGATGATGTATTAGTTTCACCACATTATTCGACTTTAACATACAATCAAATGTAATTGAAGCACATGTGGTCATTAACTAGTTGTTTATGTGTCAAGATTTCGCATTATGTAAAGTGCGGGTGAAGCAAAAAATTGGTCATAAATAATAATTTTATGTTGCAAGATTATTGTATTATGTGGTATGACCGGTTGGACCATCTCAGGTCAATAATGATGTGAAATATATAGAAGAATGATACGTTTCTTCAAAGATAAATTTGATTGTTCTCAATGGAAGTTTTCATCTATCACCACCAAATTATAGTAAGGATTTTCTCCTATAAAATTTTGGAAAGAATATACAAGGGATGTATGTAGGCGTATACATTCTCCATTTGAGTTTTGAAATCGATGCATCGTCAAAATGATCATTAAATACGCGACTTAAAGTTAGCGTGATTAGTGGCTCGACTAATAAAATACGAGCACGGTTTTCCAAATTATATAATTGAGAATGGTGGTGAATACTTCCAAGTTATGGTAGATTATTGGAAAAAGTGTTGAACTTAAAAGTAGTCTATGTTCATACACGAATTGCTTTTGTTGAAACGTTTATAAAACGTCTTCAGTTGATTTTAAAGCCAGTAATTATGAGAACAAATTTATAAGTTTTATGGGGCATTTGTTTTTAAAAGATAAAACATAAATTCGCATCATGCCAACAATCTATAATGAATCCTCCCTGTTAGAATGGTTTTGATGACAAACCATATAATTCTCATATGAGATATTGTAATTGTGCAATATAGAGTAAGTCCATCACAACGTACAAAATGGGATGTTGAAAGTGATAATTCATTCAAGGGGAGAATCAGCAGCGAGATATTTGGAATGAATTATAATATAAATGTTGATCCTCATACTAAAAAATATGAATTTAAAGTTTAAGGGACAATTTATATTTACAGATCTAGTAATTTCCAGATATATTTAGTGACCTGAATAAAGTGACTAGATCATATATACACTGCTAATGCTCCGATTACAATATATGTCCCAACAGTAAAACCAATGACTGGTAGTGAGTCTATGACATGCATGCAACATGATAGACCAAACGATTCCAAATAAAAAGTCCTCGAATTAATAAATTCAATGAAGCAAGAATATCAGGATGGTAGAATCGAGGTAATAAAGACCCCATAATAGTCTCCTAAAGAGACACTAGACACGAAAGTTCTTGAAAACCCGGGTTGGTGAAAACTATAAAATCTCAATAAATATACATGTTATAATATAATGTCTAGTAAAGTGTGGAATCGAAAAGTAATAAATCAACATCGATAGTACTATTATATATGATAATGGGCATGGTAATGATTGTATAAATAAATCAGATAGCGCTATAATTGAGGTGGGGATCATGAAAGCATACATGCACGAAGTGAAAATGTATAAATAAGTTACCAAAAGATATAAAGACGCAAAGAACTAATGAAATATTGAATTCTCTTTTGACGAGATATGGTTACTGGGACTTGAAGTTCGTATATAAGAATATGTAAAACTTATTGATATGCATCGGTCTTTATGATAAAGTGAAATTAAAATCAGTTATAAGTAAATGGCACACGTATATTTTTTCAAAGACTTGGAAATGATCATGTAGATACATGTTCACATGTGGTGGATCCAATAACGTATTTTAATATTGTATAAGTCTGGCAATGTGACAAATAATTGATATGCGTCTAAAAGATATATGAGTAGAGCTTATGTGATGTTGAGATTTTATTACAACATATAAAATGCATGGAGCATGCTAGTGATTTTTAATGCTTAAAGCATATGAGAAAAATTATCGGGAACAATATGCAATCAAATTGAATAAGTCCTTGTATGAGTTAAAACAATCTGGAGGCATGTGGTACAATCGCCTTAGCGAGTATTTTTTGAAAGATGGATACAAAAATGATTCTATTTGCGCATGCATTTTCTGAATCTGAGTACGTAATAAAAACTGTATATGTTGGTTACTTAAATAAAATATAATTGGAACTCCTGGAGAGCTTCCAAAGGCGATGAAATGATTAAAGAAAGAGTTCAAGAAGAAAGGTCTCAGAAAAACAAAGTGTTGCCTTGGATTGCAAACTGAACATCTTGATGATGGAGTTTTAGTCCACCAAGAAGCATACACGAAAAAGGTTTAGAAAATGTTTAATATGGATAAATCACATTCACTAAGCACTGCAATAGCGGTGAGGTCACTTGATGTTGAAAAATACCCTTTTCGACCTTCGAAAGATGATGAAGACATTCTTGGTCTCGAAGTACCTTATTTAAGTGACATATGATCATTGATGTTTCTCATTAGTCATACACAACTAAAATGAGCTTATACATTACTAACTCATCAAAATATATTTAGTTAGATGTGCAATTTTTTTTTGCAGGATATGTCTGACCCTCCTATACTGTCGGTCTCAAACTAACTGGTTTATTTATTCCTCTCCGCATGGCGGTACTGCAATCTCATGACGTTCCGTAAAGCAAACAGTCGTAACCATTTAATCTAATCATGCAGAAATTTTGGCAATCCATGAACGTGGTTGGTTAAGAAATTCTATAGGTGAATCTTGTGATGTTTATGCTAGAAATGAGGACCGGCAACTTTACATAAGGACAACAACATGTATTGCTCAACTAAGGGAAAGATTTATTAAAGGTGACAGAACGAAGCTAAGTAACATATGATCATTGATGTTTCTCATTAATCATACACAACTAAAATGAGCTTATACATTACTAACTCATCAAAATATATTTGGTTGTATATGCAGATGCAGGATATAGGTCTGACCCTTATATTGGTCGATCTCTAACCGGTTATGTATTACCACATGGCGGTACTGCAATCTCATGATGTTTCGTAAAGCAAACAGTCGCAACCATTTAATCTAATCATGCAGGAATTTTGGCAAACCATGAAGCAAGCCGAGAACATGTTTGGTTAAGAAATTCTATAGGTGAATCTTATGATGTTTATGTTAGAAATGAGGGACTGACAACTTTACATAAGGACAACATCATGTATTACTCAACTAAGGGAAGGATTTATTAAAGGTGACAGAATCAAGCATATTTTAACGAAGTTCTTATTTACTAATGACTTGCAAAAGAATGGTGATAAATTGTTCAAGAGATTCGTTTAAACGACAATCTAGCGGATTAATTTAAAAAGGCACTCCCTACCTTAACATTCAAGAAATTGGAATATGGCATCGGAAGTTAGCTCAAGAAAGGTGATCATGAGGGGGGAAATACGTGTCGCACTCTTTTTCCCTTAGCTATGATTTTTCTCCCAATGGGTTTTTTCCTAGCAAGGTTTTTAATGAGCCGGTATACAAAGCGTGTTTTGAATGATGTATAATCAAGGAAGGGGTAATGTTATGAATATTTGTTATGAATATTAATTGTAATGATTGTACACATTCATTATTCTAATTACTCTTAACTTGTAACCTCCACATTTATGCTTGGTCTTGTAACTCTATATATTCTAGTTACTAGCATTGATGTTGAGGAGCCTATAAATAAATGGACCTATTGTATTGTAATACACATCAATAATAAGCTTCATCTTCCCCTTTTATACTCTTTTACATTCTCTTGCTTATTGTTCTTATTGTGCTACTAGGCTCGTTGTTTTACAACATATATTTTGGCATGTTTGTTTGTTATTTTAGTCTTGACGAATAAGAGTTGAAGTATAGAAAGTTTTGACATAGTAATATAGGATTTGAAAATGTGAAAATTACGGAATGAGAACAAATTAGTGTAACTTTGCATGTTTTAGACAATTTTAATGGTTTTCAAATTTAGACTTTTTATTATCAAAATTTTCTCAAATTAGAGTAAAGGATTGATATGTTAATTTTATTATGAGAGTAAATAAATTAGTTGGCTTATGATTTTTATAAAAAGATAATATTTTATATATTTATCTTATTTACGATTAATGAACATGATGTATATGTTTGACTCAACTTGAAAGAATGTTAATCTTTTTTCTTTCATGTAAGATTTTCTTGAGAATAGGTTGATTTAAATGTATTGATCATAATTTGGCACGTCATTAAATTATATACATATATTAAAGGGCAGAACTTGTACACGACTTCTGATGCATTAAAATAAATAAAGAGATAATTGCAAAAATGGTACTTGTGGTTTGGCCAAATTACACGTTTGGTTCGTCGAGTTTTGAAATTGCAAAAAACGTCCGTCTGGCAAACCTTTTGTTCCACTTTTGGTCCTTTTTCAAACTAAAATGACTAAAATACCCTTGTCTTCAACCTTCTTTATTTTTTCCTGAAATTTATATTTTTTGTTTAAATAAAATAAAAAAACCAATAACATATGACTAAAAACCCAGATTTTTTCACAACTAAATTCCAACACTTCCCCGGAATCTTAAAACAAAAGCACCAAGATCAACAAGATCTACCGTTCTTTATTCAACCGTCAAATCCATATATACACATACCTAAGATTACACAAACTAAAAGATCGAAATTCATATATACACTTTATAAAAAATTGACTTAATGTTTATTACTCTTCTTCATTATCAATTTATCCCACACACAAACATACTCCCAATCATCAACACCACCTTAATACATCACAACCACCATCACCCACGCCACCAGATTTGTCACCTACACCACCAAACCTGCCACCCTCGCCGCTACCACCTACACCCCAACACCAGCCGCCCACGCCGTCGCAACCCGTTACCAGCACTCACGGCACTAGATCTGCCCGCTAACCTAAATACTAAAAAACACATCTGTCCCTTCGTCAAACTTTATTATTCGTATTTCTCAGTAACCTGATCCCACTCTGTCACACCCCCAAATGGGGTCCCGTCCAAGTTAGCGTTCGGGGGCGTGATGTTATTGAATATCTCAAGTACAAAGCATAAAGAACAACCTCTAAGGGTACGTTTTAAAAGTAAACACCGTTGCATAAATTCAAAATAATAATAAGTTTACATTGATCAAATTTAAAAGATTCAAAAGTTATAAATGTGGAAGCTTAAATAAGTTCAACAACGGTATTTAAGATAATCATAGATAAAATTTGGAAAACTGGTTCGAGCAATTAGACTTCATATAGATCAAGCAACGACATCCATGCTAAGCACCTCATAAAAACATGCTTAAAATGGCAACATAAAGTTGGTGAATTCATAGGTTTTGTTCAAACGTAATTAAATGTGGACCACAAGATTATCAAAACATATGCGACAGTTATAGGAGATACAACTACACATAAAGAGGCATTTACGTTGCACTAAGCTCATGATACTAAAGCTAATACTGAAAGATAGCATGTACAGTGCTATAAAAGGCTTGCCCTTCAGGTGTTCGACCAAAGACCACATAACTAGTTTCGACATGACATATATCCGTTAGTCCTTGGCAAACTCGGACTAGTAAGTGCTTCTTACCCGGATAGGGATAATTAGTCCTAATAGATTTATTTATTCACTCGCGCTCACTTAACCAGCCAGTCGATTAAAGGTGATTAATAGTTCATGATAATTCGGGTAATAGTGGTCTAAACGCTACTTAGGCAACACGTAAACAGGGAATTTCTTACGTATAGTACTTATGTCCAATTTTAAAAGCAAGTAATGTTTCTCACCCTAAGTTATAAAACAATTATTCAAAATAATTTAAAAGTGGGGCTATGAACTCACCTTAGAATAGTAAGGTAAAACGCTATCCGTCAAAAACGTATAGCATCTCTGAACCCCCCCCCAGACTGCTGGCACGAACGGGATATCGTACGACATAAAAGTTAATGCATATCTATGGGTTTCAGGTTTAGACTCGGAATGATAACAGAGGTGTGAATGATGCATGAACGTTTATTATTTATTTGGTAAACGTTGTTTATAGGTAAATTCTGATATTCTATCTTAACCTTGGTACACGTTAAACACTTGCTGACATAGGTGGCAATTTCTGCTTTCATGTTGGGCCACCAATACAACTTTTCAGGTCTTGATACATCTTATCCGATCCATGATGGATGGAATACATTGACTTATGCGACTCATGCATAATCAAGGCTCTCAAATCACTAAAATACGGAATCCAACTTCTATTGTTCAAACATAACATTCCGTCAGCATGAGGTTCTAGCTTGTTAATCATGCCATGTAAATCTTCGTTGATGAAGTTCTCTTCTTTCCTGGTTTCTGATTGAGCACTCAAAATCTGCTTAGGAAGATTTAACCCTATAGTAATAACTAAGGCCCGAACTCGTAGCGGCTTACTTCTTTCCCTTCGAATTAGGGCATCAGCCACCACGTCTGCCTTCCTTGGGTGGTATCGAATCTCACAGTCATAGTCGCTCAACAACTCTAACCACCGTTGTTGTCTCATGTTCAACTCATTCTGATCGAGAATGTGTTGCAAACTCTTGTAATCAGTGAACACGATGCACTTTGTACCATACAGATAGTGTCTTTACATCTTCAAAGCAAACACTACTGCACCAAGCTCTAGGTCGTCTGTGGTACAGTTCTTCTCGTGAACCTTAAGTTGGCGGGATGTGTAAGCTATGCCCTTCTCCTTTTGCATCAAAACCGCACCCAACCCTTTATGCGAAGCATCGCAGTATACCACGAACTTCTCACTTCCCTTGGGTAAGCCCAAAATCGGCGCACTACACAATTTTTGCTTCAACAACTGAAATGCAGCTTCTGCCTTCTCTCCCCAATCAAACTTCACGCTCTTCTGAGTCAACTTCGTCATAGGCCTAGTGATTTTCGAGAATCCTTCGATAAATCGTCAGTAGTAACCGGCCAAACCTAAAAATTGACGAATCTCGATTGGTGTCTTGGGTGACGCCCAATCCTTGATTGACTTAATCTTAGTGGGATCAACGTGAATGCCTTCACTATCAATCACGTGACTAAGAAATTGTACCTTCGACAGCCAAAACTCACACTTTGAAAACTTGGCATACAATTCCTCCTCCTTAAGTAGCTTCAAAATTAACTTAAGGTGTCCTTCATGCTCCTTTCTGCTCTTGGAGTAGATTAAAATATCATCGATAAATACAATCACGAATCTATCCAGATACGGTTTGCACACCCGATTCATCAAATCCATGAATACTGCCGGTGCGTTAGTCAAACCAAACAGCATTACTTGGAACTCGTAATGACCATAGCAAGTCCTAAATGTAGTCTTGGGAATGTATTCCTGACGAATTCTGAGTTGGTGATAACCAGATCTCAGGTCGATCTTAGAGTAGACTCTTGACCCTTGAAGTTGATCAAACAAGTCGTCAATTCTCGGAAGTGGGTATCGGTTCTTCACAGTAAGTTTGTTTAGTTTACGGTAGTCGATACACATCCGAAAAGATCCATCTTTCTTTTTGACAAACAAAACCGGAGCTCCCCAAGGTGAGGAACTGGGTCTTATAAATCCTCTGTCAGAAAGTTCTTGCAACTGAGTAGACAACTCTTGCAGTTAGGCTGGTGCTAATCGGTACGGGGCTCGTGCTACAGGTGCAGCACCAAGGACTAAGTCGATTTGAAATTCAACTTGTCGAGCACGCGGTAGTCTAGGAAAGTCTTTTGGAAAGACTTCCGGAAATTCCCGTATAATCGGCACGTCCTCAAGCCACTTCTCCTTTGACTGGTCCTCAGTCTTATTGGATGTAACTTGAGCTAGATAAACTTGACATCCTTTCTGTATATACTTCTAGGTCTTCGTACATGATATGATGTTCAGCTTCGACTTACTTCCGCTGTCACAATTATCACCTCAAATTATCAACACTTCATCTCCATAAGGTATACGGACAACCTTCTCGTCATAAATGATCAACGCGTGGTACTTCTACAACCAATCCATACCGATGATGACGTCAAAAATACCAAGTTCTACGGGCATTAAATCTATGTCGAACGGATGACCTAATAATCATAACGTACAGCCTCTAAGGACAACATTTGTTTCTGAAAATTTTCCATCGGCAAGTTCTACGGCATAACTAGTGTCTAAAGTGGATGGTGCAACATCAAGCAAAGCACTAAAGGTGGACGACACAAAACTCCTATCGGCTCCTAAATCGAATAACATAGAAGCATAACAGTTATTGAGAAGGAACGTACCCGTGACAACGTTAGAATCGAGGTTTGCTCATCTTCCTCTAACAGCGTAAGCCTTTGTTGTAGCCTCATTACTTCCAGTCTAGTTTCCAGTCTTGTTTCCATTCTTGTTTCCAGTCTTGTTTCCAAGGTTTTGATTTCTTAACTTAGGACAATCTTTCCTAAAATGTCCTGGCCTTCCACACTCATAACAAACAATACCTGGATGATTCCCAACTGGGGCTCTCTGAGTGTTTGGATTCACTATAGCCGTACAATCCCTAGTTATATGACCGACTCTCTTACAGTTTCCACATCTCATAGTACACGGTCCTGCATGGTACAACTTGCACTTGTTGCAGTAGGGAAGAGATCCAACATACCTCTTTTTCTCATTGTTCCTAGCCGTGTAAGCTCTTACCACGCTCTGGCCTCAAACATTTTGCCACTTGAAAACTGGTTGTTGCCCCCGAGTGTCTCTTGGGTTGTTCTCCAACCTTATTTTGTTTTCAGCACTTCTAGCATATCCCTTTAGCTTTTGATCCATTAAGTTATTGGCAACACGAATTGCATCTTGAAGTTTAGTGGGTTCAGTAGCTATTACATTCCCTTGAATATTGTCAGACAACCCTCTTACGGATCTATTAACTTTGTCCTCCTCATTTGGGACCATTCTAGTACACAACAACACCAATTCCTGAAATCTTCTAGTATAAGCAGTCAAGTCATTTCCCTTCACAACCAAGTTCCACAACTCGGTCTCCATCTTTTGAACCTTGTTTCTTGGACAGTACACTTTTGTCATCAACTTCATAAGTCCTGCCTAACTCATGGCATAGGCGGCCTAAATCCCAATTGTTCTCTTATGGGAGTTCCACCATGTCAATGCACTGTTCAGAAGCGTGCACGAAGCATACTTCACTTGGTACTTCTTTGGACAGTTGCTAATGTGGAACACCGTTTCCATCTTCTCGAACCAACGAGTTAACCCAACAACTCTTTCTGTCCCGTTAAAGCTAAGTGGCTGGCACTTCAGGAAGTCTTGATATGTGCACTCTCGACCAGGCATAAATCCTTCAAAGTTATAGCCATTTCCTCCTCCGTTCCCATTACCATTTCTATTCCCTCCATTTCCACTCCCTCCATTTCCATTTCCTCTATTTCCATTTCATCCATTTCTATTTCCTCCATTTCCATTTACTTCCTCTTGACCACCCCTGTCTCTCATAAGGGGTTCAAGGTTCCTGGCAGTGGTACAAACTCCTAATGCTCCTGCCATTTGGCGATCAATTGGTTTGTTAATTCCTTCACATGTCCTTGATGCTCCAGATCGAGTGTTAGGCATTGTCCTACAACAAAACAATACACAACACGATGAAATTCCGTGGTGATGCGAGATTGTTGACGAGGTTCGAACAAAATAGCAAGTATTATTATACGGAAATACAAAATCATAATAACTTCATGATAATGCCACGATTTAGTAATAATGCAATATGCAATAAGCAAAAGAAAATATTATTAAGTTAAGAATATCGAACATAGGATGGTAACTGGTATGTGCTTAATTACACATACCTTTTGCCTATAAAAACGAGCCTAAAATGACCAAAATATATCAAAAATGCATTGTATTTGTGTGTTTTGTGATTTATGATTGTGCAGGTAACGGATATTCACTAAAGGATAAAAACGAAGCCAAAAGGACAAAAACAAGCCCGAGAATGGAAAGAGCATGAAAATTCAAAAAGTCAAAGTCAAAGTCAAAGCCAAAGACGTGTGCATGGACCAACCCGTACCCAAGGTAATGGGCTGGGTCAGCCCAAAAGTGTTTATCTACTCATTATAAAGCCCAAAATAAGCTTGAATTCATTTAATTAAAAATCTGGCCCAACTAAATTAACCAAGCCTATTAACTATGGCCCAACACCATTTAACAACTGTTAGCCCGTTAACCCCTTTAAAGCCTTTCATAGTTAGTCCTTAGGGACTAACACATTTAGCCCCTATAACCTCTTAACCCTAACACCTCTATTTCTTTTTCCTAACACTCATTACCAAAATCAAATAAAAACCATCTTGTCCGCCAAAACCAAAACATCACTATTCATCATCTCTGTCACCTCGACCCCTGCACCCCAGAACAAACCCATCACTTTCCCACCTCAACCCGCTTCATAAACGGACAAGGCCACCTTGGCAATCTTATGGTTTCTCATTGGTTGATGGGACGTGATTAATTCAAGGGCTGTGATTAAATCAAAGAAGCACAAAGATAGATTGAAGGGCTATGATTGAAGCTTGGAGAGTACTCACACAAGAAGCACACCTCAAGGGCCAAGACTTCTCAAACGGTTATAAAGAATGTATGTTTTCAGACAGTAGAATATCTAGCTTTTAAGTAATTTTTAAAATAGCATTTTTATTGTATTTTTCAGCTTATTATCAGTTAATTGTACTTTCTTTTCAAATATTGTAAAAGTTTGTAAGTTTAATGAAAATTTCAAGTTTATTGTTAAAAATCTATTTTTAGTGTTTTAATGCATTATAAGCTTTGAAAATGGTTTAATAAGCTCTTAAGAGCATTCATTCCCTTGTTTTGAGCAAAGGGTTTTGTAAGTCCTCTTCTTCATTTTATAGCTTATTCATTATTTGCTTATTACATTGCTTATTTCCTGCTTATTAATGCTTAATATTGCTTATTCTCTCTTTAGAAATGCTTTTCATGTTTATGTTATAGCTTATATGACTTTTGGATTAGTTTTCATTTTAAACTGCCTTATTTAGCCTAAAGCTTCTTATTCTATGTACTTATTGTCCTGTGCTTATTGCTATGTTTTTATTGCTTATTTGTCTTTAAGTGTGTTGATGCTTATTTTTTTTTCAGTTTTCAAAAGCTTTATAATCTGTTTTGAGATTTAAATTAGATTTTGGATTCTTAAAGGAGTGTTTGGGTTAAGAGGTGAAATGGGTCAAAATGAGTGTAAAACTATTTTGGGTCATTAATCTAAATTTGTCAATCTTTTTTAATAAGTTTTTAAAAGTCTTTAATGTTTAAAATCAAGTTTTAAGGGTTGAGCTACAAGTTCTTTAAGCCCGTGGACTTAAAACTTTTTCAAACTGTTCTATTTGATTTTTACTTAAAAGTTGTTTTAAGGTTTGGTTGAAGTTTCATTTTTTTTCTAAAATGCAGTAGGATAGGGTTTGGTTAAGTGTGCATTTGCCATTGTGGTTTTGGTACAAAATCTGTCAAAGTGCATTTTTCGGTTTCTAAAGTTTAAAAAGCCATTTTAAGCTCATTTTTAGATAAGTTAATCATAGTTTTAGTTTTTGAAATTGATAGAATAAGTAATTTGTAGTATGAATTAATCTTTTTAAGCTTATTATGGATTTTAGCTTGTTTTTTTAGCTTATTTGAGGTCTGTAAATAGCTATATTATCTTTTAAAAACCAAGTACTTAGTTAAAAATAACTTCTTAGTCTTTGCTTTTTCTAGCTTATTTCTTATCTTATTTGCTTAATTTTTGATTTTATGTGCTTATTGAGTCTTAAACTTAATCTGTTTTTGCTTTGTAGCTTATTCCATGTGCTTATTTAGTCTTATTCTTAGCTTAAAGTTTGTCAAAATTCTTTTTAAACTGTCTTATATATGCATTCTGTCTGTAAGCTTTAAGCCCCTTTCAGCTTATTTTAATTGCTTATTCTTAGTCCCTAGTGCTTATTAGGTGTAGAGTAGTCTGTTTTAAAGCTTATTTGTTGTGGTATGTGCTTATTGAATGTTAAAAAGCCTAACAGTTTAAGCTAAGTTTCTTAGCTTTAAAAACCAAGTCTGTCATCTTTTTATTAGCTCATTTCTAGCTTATTTTTAAGTTTTGAAAAAAGTTTCTTTTTTAAAGTTTGTCACTTCTGCTTATATTTTAGCTTTTTAAAAAGAAAACCAAAAAAAATGTTTTATAAAAAAGAGAGGCCACAGGGGTCGAACCTGTGACCTCTCCCTTTCACACAACACCTCAACACAACACACCTTAACCATCTGCCCTTGGGACTTTTTCAGTTATAGTTTGTTTTATTTCTTATTTAAGGACATTTTAGCCATTTAGCCTAGCAGCTTATTTTAGCTTAGCAGCTTATTTTAGCTTATTTCCTGCTTATTTCACTAAGCTGTTTTGCTCATCTTATTTTTCCTAGGATCAGAGTAGTTAGAAGTACTTTTCCTGAATTTTTTAGAATTTTCCAAGTTAGTTTAATATTTTTAATAATATTTTTAGATTAAATCAGTTTTTAATTCATAATAAAAAATATAAAAGTCAAAAAAATATAATTCTTTTTTTTAATTTTCTTTTATCATTTAGGACCTTTAAAAATTAAATTTGCTTTTGTAGGGTTTAAATTTGATAATTTAGGTTTTAGAGTCGCGTTTTTAATTCCAGTAACGTTTTTTTAAGTTCGATCTTTAATTGCTTTAATTGATTACTTGCGTTTATTTGTTTTTGCATATTATTAGTAGAAATAGAATACAAATCAAAAATACGATTATTCAATCACTCGATCACGAACTTAACCTCGATTTTCAATTCACGCCTCGTCGGAAAACGACCCTGGAAGGTTTTTGGATTTACTTTGGTCAAAAGTAATCTTTTAAAACCCTTACGGAATATTTACTCTCTTATTATTTGATATTTTGATTTTAATTATATATATGTATATTAAGTTATATATATAAGTATAATTGAGTTTTCAAGAGATTAGTAACATTAGATTTCATATCATCAATACTAATGGTTACAACACGGTTCTAAAATATAAGATTTACAAATCCCTAATAACTAGCTACTACTAGGTGCTACGAGTCAACACTAGGATACTCCAGAATTAATCTAAGTATGGTAACCCAAATGCCTCCTGGTACAAGCCTCAAGCCTAGTAATCCTCAAGCGATCATAAAATCTGAAACGCCGAACCTGTCTCATCTCCCTCTAAACACGCAACTCCCTACGCTGAGACCGGGCAACTCTCTGACTCGCAACATCCATCATGTCTCTAAGTCTCATATTATCCCGCTCTAGCTCTCTGATCCTCTCTAACATATTAGCACTCTGTTGTCATGTCGCTACTATCCTATGTCCCTGATCCTTCTGGACACTCTCAATAACCTGAACACAATGAACTAGAATCTCCTCAGTATGATTATGAAACCTCTTAACTAAAACTCCTACTGTCTCATACGTGACCTCTGCAGCTCCCTCCTGAGCAGGCTCAGGGATATCATCAGCTACTACTGGGTGAGTAACTCTATCAACTCTAACCTCAACCGGGCCTTTCGTACCCGCCTTGATCTCCTCTCGATCAACAGCCTCAACTACAACTCTAGCATCAATCCCTCTATCACTAAGTGCATCCACATAAGCGATACACTCGTCAATCTCTGCCTGAATCTTGGGGTCAATGTCAATCCCATCACTCCTCACAACATCAACATCCATCTCTAAATCAGCCCCTCTAGACCTAGACGGCTCAGATCTCTTGCCCTTAAAGTCAACTCCCAATCCAGCCTCTCTAGGTACATATGGCTCAAAACTATCCTTCGAACAATCCTCTAAATCCGTAGTTGTCTTGGGACTCCTAATCCTCTTAGGCGATGGTAAAAGATCAGCATGTGCATAAGATAATGCTCCAAGGGTAGGTAAAGATAACGGTACAGATGCAGCAGGGGATCTACTCCTCTTGCGAGAAGGACTCGCAGAAGAAGATTCATGAGATGTTCTATCGAAAAAAGCAGCAGATGAACGATGAATACTCGGTACCAATAAACATAAATGATGACTAGGTATCATACCCGATGATGGTGTGGGTAATGAATGATCAGAATATGAACGACTAGATGCAAAATCAGATAAAGCATCCGCATAAGAATCCGAAGAAGTCTCTGATGATGAACTCGATAATGAATCTCTCAAAGAATCATCCGAAGAAAAATGATCTAAAGAAGAGAAATCATCTGAATGTCTCATAGCAAGACTATGAGTAGGTAATGGTCCAACCCTCTTCCTCGCAGTCATCATATGTACCGGCCCATTAAGATGGTAGCGGTACGGTCGACCATGGGGAATAGGCTGTCCCGGTGAAAAAATCATAACTCGACGTCGAAGTGCACCAGATGCTGCAGGTGATCTATAGGTAGAAAGGGTAGTCTTAGTGAATGGTGTATCATGGGTAGGTGATGGTGGTGTATCAAGTATATCACTGTCTAAAGTGTCATCGGTCGATGAAAGAAATGGTGAAGTAGCTGGTAGTGGTGGTATATGATCTGATGATAGGTCCTCAGATGGGTCAAACTCTATATCAGATGCGGGTGAATAATCAGGTGGTGCGGGTGTATAATCAGGTGATGGTGGTATAGTAGGTGAAACTGTAACATCCGAGAATTTTTTGAAATTTTGAATGACGATTTTACCCTTTGACTTTTAGGATCTGGCTTGACTTATAAGAACGACCATCTAAATCACGTTTTTACGACTCGGACTCTAAAGCATTTTGCTGTGGAATGATATTCCTGACAACTTTTCAGTTTTACCCGAGACCTGGAAACAGTCAGAAGGTGACTGAAATGCCCTCGCAAGATTTAGAAGCGGGAAAATAATTAAATTATATTTAATTATCACGTTTTATTAAATGAGAAAATTTAATAAATTATTTAACATTTTATTCAGTGACGTTTATTGAAGACGCGCAAGTGGATTTCTCATCACATATATATATGTATGTATACATATAAAAATATGTATGATTTCGTCGTTACGATGTACGCATCGTTGATCGTATTTAATACGTGTATTATAATAGAGCGACATAATTATAGGGTCGTGGCCGAGATCGTTGCAGATTCGGTTGTGATTTATTTGGATTATTTGATCGTGGTCTTTGATCAAGGTGAGTTTATAGCTCCCCATGTTTTACTGGTTTTACATATATTTTTGGGGTGAGAACATGCTTGTTTACAAATGCATTTACAGGATTGTTTACAAATTGGTTTACATACTTATTTGCATAGCTCGCTATGGGATACATTATTTGACTTCATTTTTGGTCACAAATGCATACTTTACTTTTGAAATGATTGTCGGATTACGATTTGATTGGCGCCTGCGGGGCCAACAATCATTACTGCCCGGGTGTTCTTGGAGGGAACACCCATGAGGGGAACACATTATTTTAAATCACTGCCCGGATTGGGTACATACAAGTCTACGTCACAGCGTCATGAACTGTAAATCACTTGGAGGGTGAGCGCGAATGTTATGAAATAGATCTATTCGGGTGTGGATCCCTGTTCGGGTGATTAGCTATCGCAGGTAACGAACATTATAGCGTGATGTCCACGCGAATGATATAAAATAGATCTATTCGGGATTGACAACCCCCGTTCGGGTGACTAGCTATCACTGGGAACGAACGTTATAACATGTCGGATCACGTTGGGACTACAGGGCCCCCCGACAAATACATAATTGGTACTTTTGGTGACATTAAATTTGTCATGCATTATTTATAAAAATCTTTGGGATAAGATTGGTACTTTTGGTGACATAAAATGTGTCGTGCATTCTTTATAAATCTTTAGGATTTTTACATGGTACTGTGATGATACAGTGGA
>BQNB010026725.1:18873-58311 GCA_026074375.1 Tanacetum coccineum | reverse complement strand
AGCAGGAACAACTTAATGCTATCAGCAGAAACAAACATCTCTAACAGCAGAAACAACACTTAGTCGTTTTCAATTATTCCCAACAAGTTCACCATGCCTTACAAGCATAAGAACTGGCTAGTCCAAGAGCAAACGGCTGCTTGGTAAAGACCTTTCAAATCCGTTGATGGTTGCCAGGTTACCCAAAACTGGATGGTTATCACTTTCCATATTCTTTGAATGAAAAGTGGCTAGTCCATAGCAAACGGCTCATGGTAAAGACTTTCTCAAATCCGTTGATAGCTGTAAGGGTTTGCTAAAAATCCTATGGCCTTCACTCACCATGTTCTTGTAACAAAGAGTGGCTAGTCCAAGAGGGTACGGCTCTTGGTAAAGACATCATCAAATCCGTTTATGGCTGGTAGTTTGCCAAAAACTATACCTTTCAATGATTCACTTTCGAGTGATGAGGATAGTTTTATACTTATTGATGATTCTTTGTACCTCTTTGCTTATCATGGTCCGTTGAGAAGACAAGCAATGGACATTGAAGTGTTTGGATATATCCTCCTGGTGCTCAAGCTGAAACGCGATGGAAACTTGAAGGTAACGGAGTCACCGTTCAAGTTTAGGGGAGGATTGTTGGGAATTTTAGAATTCATGAAGGACTGACATGTGAAACATAAACAGAAATGAAGAAAGAAGAAACAAAAGGAAACAAGATATGCTAAAGAAGGAAACAAGATCAAGATTAATGTTGATTGAAATTAACATTAATGTTGAAGATATAGATTAGTCAAACATTAATGTGATGATTAATGTTAATTAATTAGTTTCCTAATTGTATTATGTTTTCTTTTGAAACAATAGGGACCAAATTGTTATTTTCACAAGTGTAAACTCTAATCCCTCTAGTATATAAAGAGGGGTAGGGGTCTTAGTTTGGGTGTACCTTTTCTTCACTCACATACACACGTGTAGTTTACACACATTTCCATCATTGTAGTAGCTTTAAGGTTGTAAAACCCCATCACTATTTTAGAGCGATCGTATTAATATATTGAGGCTTGTTTTGTTTACTTGTTCTTATAAGATATAAAGACTAGTTTCCGCATAGTCTTTGTATTGATCATTGCTTCAAAGATCTTTCAATAATTACATCTCAACAGAATACGAATTTTCCAAGAATCATAGTCACTTTCAACCAACATAGGTAGACGAGTATCGGTACCTGCTGCATTTGTTTCTTCATTGGATCCCATTTTAATTTAAGTATGAATGAACGGATCGCAAGTGATTGTTGATTTGTTTGATTTGTGTTTATGTTTTTGTTGTTGTTTGATTATTTGGTTTGGTGACAATTAAACTCTTAATTAGTTCGGTTCCAAAATACTTTGCTTGTTCGGTCCTCAAATTGATTTAGGTTCGATCGGTTGTAAAAGAAGTACTCGTTCGGTTGATGAAGATTACACTCGATCGGTTCAGCCTAAGATTCCACTTGTTCGGTTTAGCAAGTAGACACTCGTTCGGTCCTGCTTTGAATTCCACTTGTTCGGCTCTCTAAGACTAAACTCGTTCGGTCCTTGAGGAGTTGAGCTCGTTCGATCCCCACTAGATAATGCTAGATCGGTTCCCACTAGACTTTGGTCGTTCGGTCCTCAAAGGATTTTGCTAGTTCGGTCCTTGAAACTTTCACTCGATCGGTCTTCAATGGTGTGAGCTTGTTCGATCCTCCTTGTTTTCCACTCGTTCGGTCCACACAAGAGTGTCGCTCGTTCGGTTCCAACTTCTTGAACTCGATCGGTTAGAACTAAATTTGAAACTCGTTCGGTGGACACAAAACACGAATCCAAAGACCTTTTTCTTGCTAGAAAACACCACGAACAACCTGTAAATCTCCAAGAACTCGCTACAAAAGATATGATTATCTCGAACAAGTAATGATTACACGATTCAAGACCACGAATTCGATCAAGACGCTTGTTTCCTCTCGTTTTCGATTATTGTTTCGAAACCAAAAGAAAAAAAAATCGCCAAAGCAAGATCCCCTCTCATTTTTTTAATATTCGAACCTCAAACAAGAAGAAAAAATCTCGACTCCTTTTTTTTAATTAAATCGAACCAAAAAAAATCAAGACCCCCTTTTGTTTTTGTAAATTCTTTTCGAACCAAAAAAAATGAACAAAAGAAAATCACGAGATCGTTGATTGCTAACAAGATGGTTTTATTGATATTAGATTAAACATAATCCATCTATGAATCAAGAATCAAAACAAACGATTAATCAAATAAAAATCGACACCCCTCTTTGTTTTCGAAATCAAGAAAAAAATAAAAACACAAACCAAATCAATTCATCAATCTTGTAGGCTCTGATACCAATTGTAGGTTCCATGATCATTCATACAAACCTTAACAATGATGTGTAGAATCAAGATGCAGAAAATAAAGACTTTATTGATGATTGAAAGAAAACCCTTTTTGGTGGCTAGAAACCCTAATAATAATATTGACTAGCTATAATGTCTAACCTAATAATGATAAGAACAAAGTGTATTTATACACTAATGGGGTTTGGCCTATGGGCCTTTCTTTTGGGCTTTTGCAGGCTTTTTGCATAACCACCCATTTACATCATTAAACAATAATTAATTAATTAACTATCGAGCTATAAAATGCTTATTTCTTCAAGACCGAGCTTCTCTTGTTAGACTGTGAAATTATGTTTCTAACAAATTATCACCAAAACAAGTCTAAAAAACAAGATTTTAAAGCCTTAACCCAATAAGCTCTTGCAAACTGTTTTTGACCACAGTTTATAAGAGTTTAATAGAAAAACTTGAAAATCACCATTAGACTTAAAAAACTTTTGAAATTAGCTTAAAATTAACTTAATAAGGCTGGCCAAAGTTAGCCAACTGACCCAAAAGGTTTTTAACCTGAACTGACCCACTTTGGGTCCTTAACCCAAACACCCCTTTAACTTTTAAATTTGGCTTTTTAGGGCTGAGATGGTTGATTTAAGCCAAGACTCTTAAAGATAACTTATTAGACATGCATTATTAGTAGAAATAAGCTAAAGGCAACAACAAATAAGCACTTAAATAAGCAGACCAAGAAATGACAGTTATGAAACTAATTATGACAGATTTTAAGAAAAACTTGTAAAATGAGATTTTAAACTACAAGATCTATATTTTAAGCACTAAAAAACAATAATAAGCATAAATAAGCACAATGGAACAGGAGATAAACACTAACAAGCTGAAAATAAGCAAATGCAAGAAAAATTAGTTTAAATGAAAGAAAAAGGACTTACAAGGCCCTTTGCTCTAAACAAGGGTTAATAAGCTATTAAAAGCTTTGTCTACAAGCTCCAGCTTATCAAAGATAAGCTGGTATTGTCCATAAGCCCTTCTATAATTGGCTTATCTTCCAAAATTCAAGTTGTGGTATTTTTTTTGAGTGGAATTTTTGTTCTCTTTTTTTTTGTTTTTTTTAACTAAATAACTTAATTCTTTTTGGTTAATTACTGCTAATAACCTAACATTAAGCTATTATAAAAGCTTGTGAACCAAATTTATAACAAATTAACAACTTTAAGACTTGAAATTTAAAATACGGATTTTAACTTAAAAAACTTCAAAACTTCATTAAACTGAAAGAGATATTACAAGACTTGAAAAAAAGATTACAATAAGCTAAAATTGATTGAAAATAAGCTAAAAGGTGAGATGCCCCTAAAGGCTTACAAAGGGCTCTATTTATAGCCAAAAAGATCAAATCTTGGGTCTTCAAGTGTGCTTCTTCTGTGAGGGGCTTCAGAGGTGTGTTAGTTGTGTGAGAAGAAACCAACAATCAATCTTAGCCCTTGATGATGCTTTGTGCTTTCTTGATTTAATACCATTCGTAGGATTGCCTTGAAAAATGGAGGATTGCCAAGGTGGAAAGGTGTAATGGGATTAGGGTTTAGTGGGGAGGGGATGAAGTTATTACCCAATGGGTAATTTGGGATTTGCAGGGTAAGAGTGGGGAAGATAACCCGTGAAGGGTTCTTGGGTTTATTGGGCGGGAAAAATAGTTATTGAAAGGGTGCAGGGGAAAGTTTGGATAGTTGGCAATATTGGTCCTCCATTGTGTATAGTATGATTACAAGAAAGGTCCTTGTGGTGTTACTACTTTAAGAAGTTGGCAGGAATAACCCTCAAGGGTTATACCTAGTATTGCAAATTTCATCCTTTTGGCAATACAACTTTGGGAAAATGGCAGAATCAACCCCTCAACTCTTATTGAGCTATTTCAAACTTAGTCCTTTTGCGATACAACTTTAGGGGTTTGGCAATTTCTGCCCCTAAAGTTGTATTTTCCATTTATTTTCATTCAAGCCTTTGAATATAACTTTGGAACTTTGGAATTCAGTCCCTCAAGATATATTTTCATTGTTTTGACTTATTTTTGAATTTGACTTTGTCGGGGTTGACTTGGGCTTTGTCGGGGTTGACTTTCCTGTTGACCTTTTGACTTTGACTGACTTTGGCTTCGATTGACTTTGTCTTTTCACAATCTTTTCATTCTCGTGCTTGGTTTTGTTGTTTTTAGCTTGTTTTTGTCTTTTTCTTACGTATCCGTTTCTTGCACAACACAAATACAAAACATACAAATACAATGTATTTTGGGTACGTTTTTGGTCATTTAAGCTCGTTTTTTATGGATAAAAGTATGTGTATTTAAACACATACCAAAATCCCCATACTAAGATATTGCCGTGTCCTCACGCAATGTTATGAAGTAAACACATAAGAAAACCAAGAATCTCAATCCCCCTCAACTAATAACCTCGAAAAGTAGCTAAGTGTTTGTCAAGGAGAAACAAAGAATCAATAGCTTCGACAAGTCCCGTTTTCACCATTTTTATATTTACACTAACTAACCCTAATATTTTTGGATTTTCCTTTTTCTTTTCTTAACTAAAATGTTTGACTTCCTTTATTTTATCAACACTGGGATCATAGAATAAGAAGCGCCCATAGAATGATCTACGGATGTCCGAATGGATAATCTTGAATTAGGAGCAGTAATATTCGCTCTTAAAATCTAGAGACACTATCTATACGGTACAAAGTGTAAGTTTTCACTGATCACAAAAGCGTCAACATATTCTAACGTCAAAAAAGAATTTAATCTGAGCAACGCCGGATGGTTAGAATTACTCACAGTTTATGGATTGTGAGATTTGCTGATCATCGGAAAGGCAAATGTTGTCAGCTGATGCCTTATGAGCCTGAAAGAACAAATCAAACCTATCGAGTTGGAAGCATTAATCTTAAAACCGGTTCATCAAAATTACCATTCAAAAATCTTGAAGCCCGAAATGAGCCTCAAAGAGAAAATGTAAAAATATGAGGAACTAAACGAGGAAATGGCAAATCATTTGAATTTGTTCTGATGGGAACTTGTTGTATCAAAAAATCCGAAGCTGTTACACTTTTTAGCGTTTGAGAGATTAATCATGCAAGAGTCTCATAAAATTAAAATATATCTATTTCACCGGGTTCTGTAAGAGTTGTTTACATGATTTAAGAAAAACTCTATTGGTGGCCTAACATGAAGGTAATCATCGCAGAATATGTTAGCAAGTGTTTGACATGTTCTAGAGTTAAAGCAGAATGTCAAAAGCCATCCGGCTTATTGGTACAACCGGAAATTCCTATGTGGAAATGGGAGAGGATAACAATGGATTTTGTTACAACTCTCTCTCTCTCTCTCTCTATATATATATATATATATATATATATATATATATATATATATATATATATATATATATTGGTTTTGTAGTATCTTTCAAGTGTAAAGAGTAGATGTAAATCGATCAGATTATACTTTGCCTTTGACGGCCTGACAGGTCAAATGGATATACTTTTAAAAAGTAGCTAAATTGAAAACGGGTCACATATCACGTAGGTAAATTGTATTCCTTGATCACTATGAAACAGTAACTTTTTTTTCGTTCTATACAACCACATAAGTTTTCGAATATAGATATTATTGATGATAGTGAAAAATGGAAAAGGAAAAAAAATGCAAAGTAATAAAAAAAAGACCCATCAAACTGGTTATAAGTAAAAGATTTAAATACGGTAAACAAAAAAACTTGAGAGGCGAATATAAAATAAGCTGCAAAGGTGTTTGTAGGTCGTTCCAACCCGGCCCAGCCATTTTGACCCGCTTCCCACCATGCCCGTTTTGCCACCTCTAAATTGTTCTTTGTCTTACATAAGAGAACCTTTGAACCTGTTTGCTAGAACCTGTTTGACCTGAAGAGTCAAATATCTTTTTCTCTTGCTTTTTCTATAAGTATTCACGTTTCTTTATTGATACAGGTGAAGAGAAAAAAAAAGTCGAACTGAAACTACAAAAGGTTGGTATGCAGCAGCAAAAAAACACCATTCTATATATTGTGGCTAATACGTGCACAAGCAGAGACTACATGAGCACCGTGATTGGTGTCTGCTTTGTGGGTTAAGATGTTACAACCGAGAAAATTGTCATGGATAAATTTATACGTATGGAAGGAGACTATAACACGATTATTCAAAGTCTTAATCCATCAATTCCACCTTTATTTGCTTCCGATGAAAACGCTTGTTGTTCTGAATGGAATGCAGCCATGGAAACGCTTACAGGTCATATGAAACATGAAGTTCTTGGGAAAGTACTCCCGGGTGATGTTTTTGGAGGTTTATGTCAACTAAAAAATGAAGATACGCTAACAAAATTTATGATTTTGTTATATGGAGCAATTAACGGTCATGAAGCTTCGGATTTACCATTTGAATTTTTTGGTAAAGATGGGAATCTTGTTGAGGCTCACTTGACGGCAAACAAGAGAGTCGGTGAAGGTGGAAAAATAGTTGGGTGTTTCTGTTTTCTGCAGACTAGTGCACAACGTAATGATCTAGCGTATGTTAGGCAAGAAATAAAGAACCTGCTAAATGGGCTTCGTTTTACTCATAGACTTCTTGAAAATTCTGCTATTTCAGATGATCAGAAGCAGTATCTTGAAACGAGTGGTGCTTGTGAAAGACAGATTGCTTCGATTATCGAGAACATGGATGTAAAAAGCATCAAAGAGGGGTAAGTTCTTTTCTAGGGTTTTAGTTATTGCATTAGACTATGAAGATTTTATACTTTCATAACAATTATATTAAACCATAACATCAAAGCATAGAATAGCGGAAGCAAATAAAGGATCAAATAACATGTTTGAATAATTAACCGAATTAGGGTTACATACCTTTTGATTCTAGCCCGAACAAGAATCAAATTGCTTAGGGATTATCTCCATGAACCCTAATTAGGGTTTATACGAAAGCAATCCAAGAACAATCTAAAGGAGGATTGTATCACGATCTTGTACACACGCTATGTATCGAGTTAACCAATCACTAGCTTGATAACACGTAGCGTTTAAACGAACGATTCGATCCGATCAACCCAAGGTTATGGGGTCGAATGTAGGACAAAGGAGTGATAGAGTTTAGGGATTATATTCCCTTTTTCACCTCTCTATATGGGTGTTTATATAGGCACCCTAACCCTAATACTTGGTGAACAAGTAACATCAATTCATTAATTATGCAACATCAATTATGTAACATCAATTCATTAATTATGTAACATTAATTATGTAACATTATGTAACATCAATTATGTAATTATGTACTTGTCCTTGCCCTTATGGTCGTTAGTCTTTTCCGTTAAATACTTAACGACCGTTAAACGTTTACGTGTAAAATTAACAAATATATTATTTATTAATTGTTAACTCGTAGTGAGTGCAATCCCGTGATCTTGAGTTCGATCCTAACACACATCTATTAATTTATCATCCATAAACTAACAGCTCCCACTTGGACATATTTAATAGTGTGATCACATCGGTTAGCGTCTAGTTACACGCCGATGCCTCTAGTATGATCTCAAGTAAGGTCTCCTGGAAAAACCTTTTAATGATTCATCATTATTATTATCCTTTTGTTTCTAATACAATGTTAATAAGGATATGGATCTTAGTCATTCCTTAATTAACGGATTCTGTTTCTCGTTTTATCTGATTGAGCAAGATTACCAAATCTTCTGAACGTATTCCAGAAAATCTTGGGTGTGGCCACACATACATCTTACCAATCCCACGAGGGGCCCAGCTGTATTAAACTTCAAAACGTATTTGAAGGAAACAAATCCTTTATTGACTACAAGCAAAACTCATGAATTTTGCAACACTTCTGAAAACAATCCGTATAGCTACCAGTTACGTTTAGCGTTAAATTGCTTCACAGAAATGCACTAGATCCATAACAGTTTCCTGGTATCTCAAGTCTGAGGATAACTATTTATGATTTACTTAATGACAAGATCCATAAAGTACAATCACATAGTTGGGATAAGTCCTATATTCAACTCATTAAATATCATGTGAAATTGGTATGTCAACGCATCAATATACTTTCAAGTATATTCTAACCAATACTCAGATTTGTCTTAATTCAATAATATTCCCATATCATTAATCGACAACGGACATTTAGAATATTTCATTATTCAAGGATTTAAAACATGTAAAATAGGATACAAAATTAAATAACAAAATAAACATAACCATCATTTTATTTTATCAAATAATAATGTTTACACATCCATTATCCAAACACTAATCACAGATATGCATGAAACTACTAGCTAATCGAAGTCCAATTCCATTGGCATGTTCGTTAACCTTTCCTCTAGGTAAAGCTTTAGTAAAAGCATCAGCTAGGTTTTTATCTGTGTGAACTTTTATCAATTTGATTTCACCACTCTCGACTTGTTCTCGAACATAGTGATATCTACGCAGAAAATGTCTGGCGCCTTTCATGACTCCAGGTTCATTGGCGAATGTGATTGCAGCAGAATTGTCACAATACATATTAATAGGTTTATTTATTGAAGGCATCACTCCAAGATCTCCAACAAACTTCCTAATCCAAACGGCTTCCATTGCAGCTTCTGACGCAGCCATGTACTCAGATTGCGTTGCATGCATTGCAATGGTTGTCTGCTTTTTGCTCTTCCAGTCTACTGCTCCTCCATTGACGACAAAGACATAACCCGTCTGAGACTTCGTATCATCTTTATCGCATTGCCAGGACGCATCACAGAAACCTGTAACCTCAAGTTCTGTATCTGGATTTCCTCCGTACACTAAAAACATATCTTTCGTATTCCTCAGATACTTTAGAATATGTTTAACAGCAACCCAGTGGAGCTTTCCTGGATTCTGTTGATATCGACTGACCAAGTTTTGAGCAAACGCCACATCTGGCCTTGTGCACCTGACAGCATACATGATAGATCCTACAGCCGAAGCATAAGGTACCTTTTTCATGTAAGCTTTTTCCTCATCTGATGAAGCGCACATTTCATTACTCAAATCATGTTTGACTTCCATCGGTATAAAACCTTTCTTAGAGTTTTGCATACTGAATTTCTTCAATATCTTATCGATGTAAGCACTTTGATTAAGTCCAATCAACCGCAGAGATCTATCTCTATATATCTTAATTCCCAGAATGTATGCAGCTTCTCCTAAATCCTTCATAGAAAAACACTTTCCAAGATAATCCTTAACTTCCTTAAGTCTTGGAATGTTGTTTCCCATGATTAAAATGTCATCAACATATAGGATCAAGAATACTACATTACTCCCACTAGCTTTGCGATATACACATGGCTCATCACGATTTTGAGTAAATCCAAACCTTTTGATTTCCTCATCAAATCGTTTATTCCATTGACGTGATGCTTGCTTCAAACCATAAATAGATCTTTGAAGTTTGCATACACGGTTTGGATACTTTGGATTTACATACCCTTCAGGTTGCTCCATATAGATGTCTTCATCTAAGCGACCATTCAAGAAGGCAGTTTTAACATCCATTTGCCAAATCTCATAATCATAGTACGCTGCTATAGCTATAAGAATCCTAATAGCTCTAATGTCTGCTACAGGAGAAAACGTCTCCTCGTAGTCAACCCCATAGGTTTGAGTGCAGCCTTTAGCTACCAGACGAGCTTTATAGGTGTGTACTTTACCATCCATGTCAGTCTTCTTCTTGAAGATCCACTTACTCCTTACTATTTTAGCATTAGGAGGAGGGTCTACTTCAGTCCAGACTTCATTAACTTTCATGGAGTTCATTTCCTCATCCATTGCACCTTGCCATATTACCTTATCAGGGTCAAGCATGGCAGTTTTATAATTAGCAGGTTCTCCAAGATCCCCTACTACATCATCTTCAACCTCCATGTTTAGACACAGACGGTTGGGTGCACGTTTAGTCCTTTCAGACCTACGGACAGGAATTAATTCCGATGGAGGACCCAGACTTTCAGGTTCTACTGGAATTTCGCTAGTGTTTTCAGAAGGTAATGTATCCATATGATCATCTTCTAGATCATAATCTCTCCCACTGAATTCTTGAGATATGAGATCTCTTTCAAGAAAATCTCCATACCTAGCAACAATTACTTTGTTTTCAGGTGGAAAATAAAAGTAGTAACCCATAGTTTCCTTAGGGTATCCTACAAAGATACACTTAACAGATCTCTGTTGGAGTTTATCAGCTGAGTCACGTTTCACATACGCCTCGCAACCCCAGACCTTTAAATAAGACAAATTCGGCGCTTTGCCATGCCATATTTCATATGGTGTCTTATCAACCTTCTTAGTGGGTACCATATTAAGAATACGAACAGCAGATTCTAAGGCATAATCCCAAAAGGATAACGGTAGAGTAGTAAGATTAAACATAGATCGCACCATATCCAATAATGTACGATTTCTCCTTTCAGATACACCATTTTGTTGTGGAGTATATGGAGAAGTAAGATTCTGAACTATTCCGTTCTCACTTAGATAATCTTTAAACTCTTGGCTTAAATATTCACCACCTCTATCGGATCGAAGAGCTTTAATCTTCTTTCCTAGTTGCAGTTCTACTTCTGCTTTGAAAACCTTAAATGTTTCAAATACCTCATGTTTATGTTTAAGCAAATAAACATATCCATAACGACTGAAATCATCCGTAAAGGTTAAGAAGTAGCTAGCACCTTTCCTTGACACATGTCTAAGTGGTCCGCATACATCCGTATGTATTAAACCAAGTAGATCTGTAGCCCTTTCAATATTTTTATTAAAAGGTTTCTTTGTCATCTTCCCAGATATACAAGATTCGCATTTATCAAATGATTCCTCATCGATATTTTCCAAAAGACCTTCACGATGAAGCTTTTGCATGCGAGTCTTGCCAATATGGGCAAGTCTACAGTGCCAAAGATAAGAAGAATCCAAGTCTAACTTTCTCTTTTTATTGATGCTAAAAATAGAATTATTATTATTCTTGGGGACATTGTTATTTATGTCAATTTCAAACACACCATTCACGGATATAGCACTAAAATAGAATATACCATTTAAAGAAACAGAAATTCCATTACTAGCAATAGTATGATGAAAACCAAGATCCAACAAACATGAAAGGGAAACAACACCTCTAACAATAGAAGGTGCATAATAACAATTGTTTAATTTTAGTACTAAACCCGAAGGTAAAACTAAATCAAACATTCCTATGGCTTCAACAGCTGCTTGTGTTCCATTGCCCACTTGCAGATATTGATCCCCATAAGATAGTTTCCTTTCTTCTTTAAATCCCTGCAGCGTATTACAAACATGAATACCGCATCCCGTATCATATACCTAGGAATTTAATTTGTAAGTTAGATTGAATAACTCAATTGCAAATAAGTTACCTGAAACTGCAGCACCGGGCTCAGACTTCTTCTTATTTGCACGCAACTCTTCGATATAAAAAGGGCAGTTCCTCTTCTAATGCCCACACAACGTGCAAGTGGTGAACAAGCTTGATCCTTATTAGTATTTTTCCTTTCTCGTTCAAAGGATAGGCCTTAAGCTTTGGGTGATAAGGCACAACTAGCTTGTTATCTTATCAGCCTTACCCTATGACTTTGACTCTTCTTGTTCGCAATTGCGTTTTGGCTTGTTATCCTACCACTTTTTGTATTGTAAAATACTTGAGGATTTAGGTGGCTTTGTCTTTCAAAACCCTTTTTTGAAGTCCAATGAGCAGTGCGTGTAGCTTAATAACTGTCTTCCCCACGCAACATATTGAAAGTTCTCTTACAAAATCACCAAAATCTATGTTAAGGGACCTGTTGATTAAGTTAACCGCCAATCATTGTCGTATGGTTTCCTCCCAAGTGTATAATTTGGTCCCCTGAGTCCTTTTTCATTTCCAATACATGGTTCACAAACCGGTTTACAGGGCCTAACTGCAACTATTGAGAGCATCCACCAGATCGTAATTTCTACAGCAGGGAGTTTCTCAAAAAAAAAAAAAACCAATTTTTTTTTCCGAAGTTCCAGCCATCATGTTTTTGGGGTGGATAATTTTCAAACTGCCTTTTGAAACAGTGACAAATTTTTCCCCAAGCATAATACATGCCACATCAGAGGCTTTTTATATTCTTCTTTGAATGCTGCTTTTTCAACCTCAGTTCAGTATCAAGCGGGTTGTCCCAGAAGACAAGGCTATACAAATAGGGTCAAAAGTACCGCTACTCTCAAGACAATTTCTTAGCAAGCAATACCATCATTGAAATTTTAGCCAGTTAGTGTTTCTCGTTTCAAGAAAGTCGTAATGCAGAACTTAAAGTGTTATTTTCGAAATGAGCCATTTCTACAGAAAAAGTTCAAAATTATTAGTATTTTTGATAATACCTTTTTCAAGAATATAAAATATACCCAGGTAATATTCATATAACCATAGTATTTCCTTAAAAACTAGAACCCACATTGACATAAACTCATCACATCAGTTGATCTGCTAGTGATGAATGTATTCAACGTGGTAACTTTTTGTCCGAACAAGTAATTGACAAAATTTTCTCAATTTCTAGATATTAATGGGATTTACCATTGCTATAACGATTGCATTGTAAAACATGTTTCATCCCATCTTAATGCCTTAAGTTTCTTCTAGATCGCACTAAGTAACTCAATTAAGTCTTTCTAATCTAAAGAACGCAAACTCATCCATGTGAGGTCTCACTCAATCATGATAGTTTTTCTTTCTTTTCCGTTACGATATAGTCCAAGGTCTCACTTGACTTAATCGCAATTTCAAGTGTCCTTTAATTAGATGGCATTAGACTTAAGTTTAAGGGTATTAATTTTTTTGATATGTGAATCAAAATTATGTATGAAGAAGCATGCATACAATTTCCATAGCTATATGTTTATAAAAAACTTTTTTATTAACATTTAAGGTGAAAATTAAAATAAACAAAGTGTGGTTGAAGGCATTGGATGAACCACTTAAAGGAAGTGCCCACAATTATCGTCCACACCGTACTTTAGCATAAGTCTTCAACTTAGTGGTGTATCGGATGTGGAATGAGCGCAAATCAACCTTAAAGTAATTTTGTACCTTTAAACAGTCATAGGTAACTCCAATTTGACGCACAAGGAAATGTCGACCCTAAAATTAGTCAAACTTTTTGGTTGAAATGTTGTGGTCCCCACTTGTCGACCCAACTTTCAAAGGATTAAGTCGACCCAAAAATTTTTGGGTCGGGGATTTTGGATCGATAACTTAGGGTCGAAATTGTCGACCCTAAGTGCTTTGGGTCGACATGCTTTGTTGTTTTGGGTCGAAATTGTCGACCATAAACACTTATATTGTTGTAATCTTCACCAGCAGTAGCTTCTTCAACCAGCAGTAGAAACTTAAGAAGCCTTTATTCCCAACAATGACAGCGCAAACTACGCACACTGCAACGTAGATACATTAAATACATAAGAAATGAAACCACAGAATTTAAGATGGGTGTGTTGGTATTGCTTATATATGACTCTTATATGTTTGTAGCAATTATTCGTGTTCAGCCTCATAATCCTCTTAGTAAGGTGTATTTTGTTGTATATAACAAAATGAGGTTAAGGAAATGTTTATTAATGTGTGTTATTATATTGTATTTGATTGTTTAACTGTGAAATTTAGCGCATAAAAGTATCTATTAATGCTTGTTTGTGTGTGACTGAGAATACTGCTAGGTGAGAGGATTCCGTTCAATAGGCGTATTATATTGTATTTGATCGTTAATGCCTTAATGTGTATAAATGTATTGCAGTGTTTATTAATCTGTATAAATAGGTGTAGGTTTTATACTTTCATAACAATTATATTAAACCATAACATCAAAGCATAGAATAGCGGAAGCAAATAAAGGATCAAATAACATGTTTGAATAATTAACCGAATTAGGGTTACATACCTTTTGATTCTAGCCCCATCAAGAAACAAATTGCTTAGGGATTATCCTCCAAGAACCCTAATTAGGGGTTTATACGAAAACAATCCACGAAACAATCGAAAAGGAATCCAAAAAAAGATTGTATCACATCTTGTACACAACAGCTATGTGTCCCGAGTTAACCATCACTAACTTGATAACCCTAGCGTTTAAACAACGATTCGATCCGATCAACCCAAGTTATGGGTACGAAATGTAAGGACAAAGGAGTGGATAGAGTGTTAGGGAATTCCCCTTCTTTCACTTCTCCATATGGGTTGTTTATATAAGCACCCTAACCCTAATACTTGGTGAACAAGTGAAAAAACATTCAATTCATTACTATGCAACATCCACATATATGTAAACATCAATTCATTAATTATGTTAACATCAATTCATTAATTATGTAACATCAATAATGTCAGTTATGGTATTTTTTTTTTTCTTGTCCTTGCCCTTATGGTCGTTAGTCCTTTTCCGTTAAATACATAACGACCGTCTAACGTTTACTTGTAAATTTAACAAAAAATATATTATTTATTAATTGTTAACGTCGTAGTGATGCCATCCCGTGATCATTGAGTCGTTCCTAACACACATCTATTAATTTATCATCCATAAACTAACCAGCTCCCACTTGGCCATATTTTAATAGTGTAATCACATCGGTTTAGCGTCTAGTTAACACGCCGATGCCTCTAGTATGATCGCAAGGAAGGTCTCCTGAAAAACCTTTTAATGATTCATCATTAATTATTATCATTTTGTTTCTAATCACAAGTTAATAGAGATATGAAAGATCTTAGTACATTCCTTAATTAACGATTCCCTGTTTCTCGTTTTATCTAAAAAAAAAAAAAAAAGATAGCAAGATTACCAAATCTCTGAACTTATCCAGAAAATCTCAGGGTGGTGGCCACACATACATCTAACCAATCCCACGAGGGGCCCAGCTGTAATTAATCTTCCAAAACGTATTTGAAGAAAAACAAAATCTTTAATATGACTAAAGCAAAACTTAAATGAATTTTGCAACACATCTGAAAACAACTCCGTATAGCTCCCAGTTACTATAGCGTTAAATGCATCACAGAAATGCACTAAATCCATAACAGTTTCTGGTATCTCAAGTCCTGAGATAACTATTTATGAATTAATTACTGACAAGATCCAAAAGTACAATCACATAGTTGGATAAGTCCTATATTTCAACTCATTAAATACATGTGAAATTGGTATTTTCAACGCATACAATATACTTTCAAGTATATTTCTAACGAATACTCAATTTGTCTAATTCATAATATTCCCATATCATTACTCGACAACGGACATTAGAATATTTTCATTATTCAAGGATTTAAAAACATTGTAAAATAGGATACAAAATTAAATAACAAAATAAACATAACCAATATTTTATTCCATCAAATAATAATGGTTTACCCAAATGATCCATTTAACCAAACACTAATCACGAGATAGACATGAACTACTACTAATCGAAGTTCCAATCCATTGGCATTTCGTTAAACCTATCTCTAGGTAAAGCCTATAGTAAAGCATCAGCTAGTTTTTATCTGTGTGAACTTTAAATCAATTTGATTTCAACCACTTCGACTTGTTCTCGAACATTGTGATATCTACGCAGAAAATCGTCTGCAGCCTTTCATGACTCCAGGTTCATTGGCAATGTGATTGCAGCAGAATTGTCACAATACATATTAAATATTTTAATTATGAAGCATCACTCCAAGATCTCCAACAAACTTCCTAATCAAACCTTCCATTGCAGCTTTTGACGCGAGCCATGTACTCAGATAGCTTCCAGCATCATTGCAAGGTTGTCTGCTTGTTGCTCTCCGTCTACTGCTCTCCATTGACGACAAAGAAATAACCCGTCTGAGAACTATCGTACATCCTTTATCGCATTGCCAGTACGCATCACAGAAACCGTAACCTCAAGTTCTGTAGCGGATTTCCTCCGTACAAAACAAACTAAAAACTATCTTTCGAATTCCTCAGATTACTTTAGAATATGTTTAACAGCAACCCAGTGGACTTTCCTGGATTCTTCTGTTGATATCACTGACCAAGTTTGAGCAACACGCCACATCTGCCTATGTGCAACCTGACAGCATACATATAGATCCTCAGCCGAAGCATAAGTCCCTTTTTCATGTAAGCTTTTTCCTCTACTGATAAGCGCAACATTTCCATTACCTACAAATCATGTTTGACTTCCATCGGTAAAAAACTTTCTTAAAGTTTTGCCAAACAGAATTTCTTCATATCTTATCGATGTAAGCCTTTGATTAATCCAATCAACCGCAATAGATCTATCTCTATATCACTTAATTCCAGCAAAGTAAGCATCTATCTCCTAAATCCTTCATAGAAAAACACTTCCCAAGATAATCCTTAATTTCTTAAAGTCTTGGGAATGTTGTTTCCCCATGATTAAAATGTCATCAACATATAGATCAAGAATACTACATGTACTCCCACAGCTTTGCGATATAACACATGGCTCATCACAGATTTGAGTAAATCCAAACCTTTTAATTTCCTTCATCAAATCGTTAAATCATGACGTGATCTATGCTATCAAACCATAAATAATCTTGAAGTTTACCCATACACGGATTTAGGATATTTTGGATTACATACCCTTCATTTTGCTCCATATAGAGTCTTCATCTAAGCGACCAATTCAAGAAGGCAGTTTTTAACATCCATTTGCAATGCTCATAACTCATAGTACGCTGCTATAGCTAGAAGAATCCTATTAGCTCTAATGCTGCTAGCAGAAAAATTCTCCTCGTAGTCAACCCCATAAAGTTTGAGTGCAGCCTTTAGCTACCAGACGAGCTTATAGGTTGTTACTTTACCATCATGTCAGTCTTTCTTCTTGAAGATACCCTTACTCCTTACTAGTTTTAGCATAGGAGGAAGGACTACTTCAGTCCAAGACTTCATTAACTTTCATAGTTCATTTCCTCATCCATTCACCTTGCCAAATTACCTTATCAAGGGTCAAGCATGGCAGTTTTTTTATAATTAGCAGGTTCTCCAAATCCCTACAACATCATCTTCAACTCCATGTTTAGACACAGACGTTGGGTGCACGTTTAGTTTCCTTTCAGACTAACGACAGGATTAATTCCGATGAGGACCCAGACTTTCATGTTCTACTGAATATCGCTAGTGGTTATCAGAAGGTAATGTATCCATATGATCCATCTTCTAGAACATAATCTCTCCCATCTGAATTCTTGAGATATGAGATCCTCTTTCAAGAAAAGCTCCAAACCTACAACAATTACATTGTTTTAGTGAAAAATAAAAGTAATAACCCATAGTTTCCTTAGGGTATCATACAAAGATACACTTAACAGATCTCTGTTGGAGTTTATCAGCTGAGTCACGTTTCACATACGCCTCGCAACCCCAGACCTTTAAATAAGACAAATTCGGCGCTTTTCATGCAAATTTATCCAATTTAAAAAAAAAAAAAATGGTTTTTTTGGGGTCTTATCAACCTTCTAGTGGGTGACCAAATTAATAATACGAAACAGCAGATTCTAAGGCATAATCCCAAAAGGATAACGGTAAAGTAGTAAGATTAAACATAGATTGCACCATATCCAATAATGTACGATTTCTCCTTTCAGATATACTATTTTTGTTGTGGAGTACATGGAGAAGTAAGATTCTGAACTATTCCATTCTCACTTAGATAATCTTTAAACTCTTGGCTTAAATATTCACCACCTCTATCGGATCGAAGAGCTTTAATCTTCTTTCCTAGTTGCAATTCTACTTCTGCTTTGAAAACCTTAAATGTTTCAAATACCTCATGTTTATGTTTAAGTAAATAAACATATCCATAACGACTGAAATCATCCGTAAAGTTAAGAAGTAGCTAGCACCTTTCCTTACCCATTCTAAGTGTCCGCATACATCCGTATGTATTAAACCAGGTCGATCTGAACCCCTTATCAATATTTTTATTAAAAGTTTTCTTTGTTATCTTCCCAGATATACAAGATTTCGCATTTATCAAATGATTTCCTCCTCGATATTTTCCAAAAGACCCTTCACGATAGTAGCATTGCATGCAGTCTTGCCAATAAAGGGCAAGTCCTACAGTGGCCAAAATAAAAGAATCCAAGTTAACTTTCGTCTTTATTGTTGCTAAAAATAGAATTATTAATATTCTTGGGACATTGTTATTTATGTCAATTTCAAACACACCATTCACCGGATAATAGCACTAAAATAGAAATATCCCACTTAAAGAAACGAAATTCCATTACTACAATAGTATGATGAAAACCAAGATCCAACAAACATGAAAGGGAAACAACACCTCTAACAATAGAAGGTGCATAATAACAATTGTTTAATTTCAGTACTAAACCCGAAGGTAAAACTAAATCAAACATTCCTATGGCTTCAACAGCTGCTTGTGTTCCCACTTGCCGCACTTAGCAGAATTGATCCTCATAAGATATTTCCTTCTATCTTTAAATCCCTGCATGCGATACAACAATGATACCAGCATCCCGTATCATATACCCAGAATTAAATTTGTAAGTTAGATTGAAAACTCAATTGCAATAAGTTACCTAACTGCAGCACCGGGCTCAGCTCTTCTTATTTCACCAACTCTTCGATATATAGATGGGCATTCCTCTCCAATGCCCAGCAACGTGGCAGTGGTTACAAGCTTATCCTTATTAGGATTTTCCTTTCTTTTCAAAGGATTAGGCTTATGCTTTTTGGTGAAAGCACAACTTGCTTGTTCTTAGCTTAGCCCTTACCCTTGCCTTTGTCCCTTCTTGTTTGCTTGCGTTTTTTGGCTTGTAATCTCTAACCCTTTTGTATTGTAAAATACTTGAGGAGTAGTTGCTTTTCTTTCAAACCCTTTTCGAACAATGATCATGCGTGTCCTCAGTAACTGTCTTCCCCACCAATCATATAGAAGTTCTTACAAAAATTACCAAAATCCTTGTTAAGGGACCTGTTGATTAAGTTAACAGCCATATCATTGTCGTATGGTTTCCCAAGTGTATGTAATTGGTCCATGAGTCCTTTCATTTCCAATACATGTTCACTAACGGGTTTACCAGGGGCATGTCTGCAACTATTAGATGCATCCACAGATCCGTAGATTTCAACACGGAGTTTCTCAAACATTTTTCGAAGTCCACCAGCATGTTTTGGGGTGGATAAATTTGTTAAACGCCTTTGACGACAGGTGACATTTTTTCAACCATAATACAAGCCACATCAGAGTGCTTTTTACATTCTGCCTTGAATGCTGCATTTCAGCCTCAAGTTGCAGTATCAGCGGTTGTCCAGACAAGGCTTAATACAAATATTCAAAAGTATCCGCATACTCATCAAGACCATTCTTAGCGAGCGATACCAAGTCATACTGAAATTGGGGCCATCAGTGTTTCTCGTATCGAAAAGAAAGTCTTGAACGCAGAACTTAAAGTGTTATTCGGAATGAGCATTTCTAACAGAAAAGTCAAAATTATTAGTATTTTCGATAAATACTTTTTCAAGAAAATAAATATACCCAATAATATCATATAACCATAGTATGTCTTGAAAACTAGAACCCCACAATTGACCTAAACTCATCACACAGTTGATCTCTAGTGAATAGAATGTATTCAACGTGGTAACTTGTCGAACAAGTAATTGACAAACTTTTCAATTTCAAGATATTTATAGGATTTACATTGCTAAAACTAGTTGCATGTAAACAGTTTCATCCCATCCTATAATGCCTTGAGTTTCTAAACTCACTAATAAACTCAATAAGTCTTTCAAATCTAAACGAACGCAAACTCATTCCATGTAGGTCCTCACTCAATCATATAGGTATTTCTTTCCGTTACGATATAGTTCAAGGTCTCACATGACCTATAATTCCAATTTCAAGTGTCCTTAATTAGATGGCATTAGACTTAAGTTTAAGGTATTAATTTTTGATATTGAAATCAAAATTATGTATGAAGAAGCATGCATACAACTCCATAACATATGTTTAATAAAAAACTTTTTATTAACTTTTAAGGTGAAGATTAAATAAACAAAGTGTGGTTGAGGCATTGGATGAACCAATTAAAGAAGTGCCCACAATTATCGTCCACACCGTACTTTTGCATAAGTCTTTCAACTTAGTGTTTCGGATGTGGAATTGAGGCAAATCAACCTTAAAGTAATTTTGTACCTTTAAACAGTCATAGGAAAATCCCATTAGCACAAGCAAGCCGAGAATTCGGTCAGCTTGAAGCTTGACTTCCTTCTTTAGTCGGGTTCGACCAGCGACGCGTTAAACTTCCCACACAGTTTGTCAAATTGGATGAGCCTTTCTAACCATTTAGTACGAAAATTACCAATCAACTATTTAATCTTCAATACAATTCTTAATATATTGATTTAGTCCACTAATATTTTCTTTGAAACAATACCCTTTTTTGTTTACAACAATACGCCATAATTAAATAAACAAAACAATAATTAAATTAATTTGACTAAAACAAAACCATATAAAACAATATTATATGCTTTAAAGTAAATCATGTAGCCACATGTAATCTTTTATACGATGATCCCTAAATTTTAAATTCTAGGTTTTTACTTATCATATATCCCAATCAAGACCAATATATAAGTCTTCCCGAATTTTAGATTTATCGTACTAAAAATAAGTGGTCAAAAATATACACGTAACAAATTACTTCATATATTCTCATGATCCATGATAAACATGCATGTTTGTCATGGATCCACACAATACACATAACAATTATCCCGTAATGGATAGTAACCCACATACATGTCCAATAACATTTAATCATGTATATTAAACTCTTTAATCAAAACATGTACTTTAGGGTTTCAATATAAAAACTTTTGAATTTTTTTTATTTATAAAACCCTCAATCGTATGTATTTATCATCAATACAATATTATTATTGATTTTAGTTTCGTAAATATCAACAAGTTAAAATGGCTCTGCTGCCACTGAATAGGTTTCTACTCATAACAATTATAATAAACCGATACATCAAAGCATAGAATAGCGGAAGCACATAAAGGATCAAATAACATGTTTGAATAATAACCGAAATTAGGGTATATACTTTTTTGATTCAAGCCGAACAAAATCAAATTGCTTAGGGATTCTCTCCAAGAACCCTAATTAGGGTTTAAAACCGAAAACAATCCAAGAACAATCAAAGGAAGATTGTATCACTATCTTGAACACAACGCTATGGTCGAGCTAACCAATCACTAGCTTGATAACCCAAGGTTATGGGGTCGAATGTAGGACAAAGGAGTGATAGAGTTTAGGGAATAACCGTTTCTTTCACTTCTCCATATGGTGTTTAATATAAGGAAGCCCTTTATATGTTTGTAGCAATTATTCGTGTTCAGCCTCATAATCCTCTTAGTAAGGTGTATTTTGTTGTATATAACAAAATGAGGTTAAGGAAATGTTTATTAATGTGTGTTATTATATTGTATTTGATTGTTTAACTGTGAAATTTAGCGCATAAAAGTATCTATTAATGTTTGTTTGTGTGTGACTGAGAATACTGCTAGGTGAGAGGATTCCGTTCAATAGGCGTATTATATTGTATTTGATCGTTAAGGCCTTAATGTGTATAAATGTATTGCAGTGTTTATTAATCTGTATAAATAGGTGTATCGAACTGTTTATAAATGTGTGTTCTATGTGTGGTTTAGGTGATAGGATTGTCGTACAACACGTACATGTGGTTAATGACTGACAATGCGTTCGCGACAATGGGACATAGGTCAGATACATGTGTTGTTCTACTAGGTTCGACGAATCAACAAGATTTTGTTTTTGCTCAGCTAGAGGTATGATTTTCGTATCATACAATATGTTTGTTTATTGAAGGCAATGATCAGTGTGAGTTCATATCAGTCTGATTTTTTAATGGACTTACTATATGGTTGTTTATTGTATTTGGGTGAAGGGACCATATCCGGGAAAATATTGTTTATTATAATTGTTTCAAAAGTGTTCTCATTTTTTTCGTGTTTTTTAAGCAACTTGATATGTTATCTGTATTTATTATGAAATAAAGTTAAAACAAATGTCAAATGTTTATTTAACCTTATGACGGTGTTTATCGTATTTATTATGGATTAAATCGGGTTGGTGTTCCTGGATGTCTTTCATCTATGATAGGTTTTCCATTTCAACTCCGACTGGTCAGATTATAGGCTTAACCAGGTTGATTTTCAACACGTAACAAACGTTATATATCCTTGATTCTTATTTCGACTTTATAGCCTTCATTCTAATACGAATATAGTTAGTTTATGTTACTATTGGACAGTTAGACACACCACAAACACGTTTGGTCACTTCATTATAAGAAATAATCCTACTTCATTAGAGGTAAGGTTCAACTTACTTAATACGCGACATTAGATACGATTGTAGAGTCCTCTCCTTCCTCAGTCACCAACGACCAAAAAGCTAACTGATCCGTCGGGTTTTGTCGTATGTTCAAGTGACAAAAGAGGACAGTAATTGGCGATTGTGTGTGCATTACATAGCTCTAAACAAAGAGACTGTTTCATATCATTTCCCTATTCTTTCCAGCTTTATTTTCGATATATGGACCGAACTTCATTGTCTGTTAAAAATCACATTGGAACTTCATATTAGTTATCTCAGTAGCTAAAAAATACAGACAATCTATAAATAAAGTATATTCTGCTTATTGTCATTTTCAGAAGCTCTCACCATGTGTGCACATGTGTTCCCCAGGTTACTGAGTTGTAATCACTTGCTTTCACATACATGTATCTACTAGACTTTGTTACTCTTTTCTTGATCTTAGCCAAACACTATCATTGTTTACGAGTGTGAAAGTTGAGGTGCGGACTTTGTTTGTGTAATTGACATAATAGCTTGGTCACGTGATTTTTAACATAGATATACTTTGGTTTTATTTGTGTTTGTGATATACCTTTTTTAAACTACCCTTTATCATATGTATTTACTGTATCCCGCTTTCGCACAGAACCTCATCAAATTACAAGACACGACGTCCAATTCAAACCCGATATCTTGGACATGGAAATAATGAAGTAGGATTATTTCTTCGTATCCCATGTAGTAAACTTTTTACAATGTCAGTTGTCTATAGGTGTGGCAACAGTTGTGTTTAACCTTTTAACAAGATATTATATAACTCAAGATGTCTAAAATGTTTATACTATATTTAGTCAAACCCATTCTTAGCATTTTGTCATATAATTACTTGACTTATGTAAGCACATAATCCGAAAAAAATCATCATACTAAATTTGGTGGAAATCACGTCTCGCCATCTTCTATTCCATTTCGTCTATTCGATTGACATTGTCATCTACCTAAATACCAAACAGAAAAAAAACTCTCATCGAATAACATGTGCGGTATACACAGATGTTCATAACAAATTAGCCCCCGCCGCAATGCGCGGGTCTCTTTCCATCTCGTTAAGCCTATAAAGATAAACCCTCTAAACTTTCATTGTGATTGTTAAACTCTTGATATAATGCTAATAAATTCGTTGTATGTGTATAATATGTGGTCAAAAGCGTAATATTGGTGTGGAAGTTCTAATTCATGCAACCAAAAGTATTTGAGATTTGACATTTATTTTGCAAAAGTAACACACTAGTATGCATATGAACATGTTTGTTTCTAGTTCTGAGTTCATGTTCTATAATCATTGGTCCTCGACTAAAGATCAATATCATATAATACACACGTAGTGGTAACTGGTTGGTATCGAGGCTACGACCATCAACTTCTTGGGTCATTATGTTTGTGATGAAAGCTTCTAATGATATACTTGTCATTATAAAGGCCACATAAATTGATCATGGCCATAAAATGGTTAAGGAAATGATAAAAAGAAGCTAAAATACAAAAAAAAAAGTGATGTGTCATGAATTTGGTCGATTGGGGACAAGCTAGAGTAATTAACATGATGAAGGAAACAACGATAACGATAATCAATTGAATGTTTAGTTACTAGACAAGAAAGTTGAAAAAATAAATCTTCATTGATTATTAAAATGGAATTGCTACTTGACAGTTGAGTAAGAGCGTAACACTACTACATTAATTATTTTATGCTACATCCATCCTAAAATAATTGTCCACGATAATTTATATAAGCTCAACTATAATCTGAAAAAACCGAGATCAAGGTGGTTGCAACACCACGCTGCCAAGAATGATTATCCTAACACAACCAAAACCTAGCGATTTAGAGAGTCTACAAAATAATACAATGGCACCACAAAGAAACCTCTCAAACTACTAGAAATGGGATATCAAAGTTACTAAAGAATTACTGAAAAGATTTTGTCCGAAACTAGCAAGCTTTCTATGGGATTTGCCCTAAAGAGAAGGTAAATTAAACAAGCAATCTTGAACATGGTCCCATAACAAATCTCTTTGTTGATTACATTGAAATCCATTAGAGTTTTGTGACCAAGATCATTTCACATACAAATGGATACATGCATTGGAACATTAACCTTTAATGAAAAAGAACAACCCACCAACTATTTGATTAGTGACCACCATTTTTATGTATTTGCTTTTGATGGGCTCTAAATATTGTACAATAAGCAAGAAACAAGTGATGGGACCAAGTTATGGATATATCTCCTGAAATTGGACCTACAAAGGGAACACAACCAAAGAAGCTGGAATTTCCACGTGGTCCTCTAAAGTGTATCAATTTCAAGTCTTTAAATTTAATTCTTCTTGGATAATGATATTAGGAACGTAACCATCCATATACAGTTCTTTTACCGACATGTTATTTACATTCATCATGTTTCAAAACACTATTAGATTAATAATACATGTTGTCGAACACAACTGCAGTTGAAATACTATTAGACAGGGTCGCTTTCGAAGGTGGACAAGGTGAACGTCGAGGGTCTCAATACTCTAAAAGCTCCAACATCTTACTTACGTTCTACAATGTTGAAAATGCTTCTTAAGTTAGCAGTGATATAGTTGGAAGAAATCGAAATTTTAGAACAAACTAATGACCCAGATTTATCGGATTAGCAATTATCTCACTCGAATCAAATGAACAGCCATGCATGTGTACAAGGTATAAATAGTAAAGCCTTAAATTACTACAGTAATACATAAAATCTTCAATTACTCGTTAAAAAAAACTATTTCACTTGTTTGAAGTACAAGTTAAATAGCTCCTTCTTTTGTAGTAAATATATTACCATAACCATTTTAGCAATTCGAAGAACATCCATCAAGTTAACTCGTAACAGGCCCTTCACTTGTGGGAAGAACGTCCATCCGATTTTACGGCAATTCGAAGTCTTTTAAGGGCAAGTTTCAAGATATCCGGATAGGAGCATGCTCTTTTTTGTGCTGGTAGAGGATGTTTATTCTAATCACGTTTGCTAGTTGTAGCCATTGACGCGAGATCCTTTTCTAAATGGCTAAAAACGTACACTTGGTATTTGGATCTTTCTAAATTTCTGTTTCCATTTTCTTCAACTTTGTTGAAGTTGTTACCACCTTTTGCCAAAAAAACCAGAAAAAAATACATTTTAGCAAGATTTATGCGAGCTATAGCATCAATATTGGTGTGTTACCAACACTCTAATCCATTCCTATTGTTGAAAAGCTACATTTCTAGTATATGATTAAGTAATTAACTATGTGGCTCTTTTCTCTTTTTTGAATAAAATAACAAAGAATATAAAAAATAGGATCAAATTAAAAAGGAACAAAGAGACGAAGACAACTATTTGCATATATATAGAGAGAGCGACCACACACAAGTTGCAAATAATTATAAAACCCCTTCGCAAAATTTCAATATAAGCTTCATATCATACAAAGAATCAATATGGAGGGTTTTACATCAAGTTTCCATAGCTTAAAACCTTCATTTTCTTTCATAGACATTGATCAAAACATGGAACTATTCAACCAATTTTCAATCCAATATGACAACTCAAGCTTGAGTACTCTTCAAAACTTCATGGGATTTTCAAATGATAATTTCATGTCTCAGCAAGTATTACCATCACTTGATCATCATCAATTTGTGCAAAGCTTTCAACCGGTCTTTCAACATGAAAATAAAAATGTTATGGTGATTCCAGAACCGGCTCCTATGGGACCGGTTCTAAACGGCAAGAGAAAATCAATGGATGTATCATCAAGCAGTTCCGGAAATTCGTCATCTCATCATGTCACGGGTTGTGAGATTGATGACAAAAAATATCAGGTAACGACTTAAAAAATTGGTACTTATGTTATGCTTACATATAATTATTCTCTTGCAAAACATTGACGATGTTGACTATGTTATTTAAATAACTTATGGATATGTTAATGTACTTCACATACTCTTCTATCTAATTAACACATTTTGCATGCCCTAAAACAATAAGAATAATGATCTATTTGTGCAAAAGACTATTATTGCCTAGTTTTTGGGACTTGCTTAGTTTCTTCTTAGTTGTACTAATAATTTCTTTTCTTTTGTTTTTAATTTATATAGAGTTCAGTTAAGGGCAAAAAAGCAAAAGTGAGTGACAACGGAGAAGCACCAAAAGAAGTGGTACACGTTAGAGCTAGAAGGGGCCAAGCAACCGATAGTCACAGTATAGCTGAAAGGGTAAGCTTAATAATACTAACTTTCAATGCAAACTAAACATCTTTTGTATAAAAATAAGCAAGTAATATACTCACAAGACGTAACTTACGAAAACTTATTCTCAACAGGTTAGAAGAGGGAAAATTAACGAGCGCTTGAGATGCTTACAAGACATCGTTCCCGGGTGCTACAAGGTATATGTCTAACCATAGTCGAGCAAACAATGCTTTCACACGTTTTTTAATTTTCTTTATACCTTTGAATAATTTTGTAATTTTATTCACAGTCAATGGGCATGGCTGTAATGTTGGATGAGATAATCAACTATGTACAATCCTTACAAAATCAGGTGGAGGTGAGTTTCATGAACTAGTAATATTATAAGTGAAATAAAAATAATTTTTTTTATGTTTCTTGTTACATGTTTAGACATGTCATAAATAAAACAAAATGTTAATATAAATACTAATCTAATTTTCTTGAATGTGGATATCAGTTTCTTTCGTCGAAACTCAGTGAAGCAAGCAGATTTCACAACTTTGATTCAGAGTCTATGCATATCGATGCATTTCAGGTAATACCCTTTAGAAACTTTCTAACGTGTTTCATATTCCGAATACCTAAAATTACGAAATAAGCATCCTTTTTGCATTACAAAAAAATTGTGAACTCAAGCTTTTAGACTCGACAGATTGAACAACCTACAGGTCATGTTTCTCACGAGACAAGTAACTTTTACTAACGAGCGACGAATAATCTGTTATTTTTCCAACATGTCCAACATGAACCAGACATACAAATCCATTTTCTAATTTCTCACATATAATCACACCTAATCAATCCGTCTTTAGACAATATAATAAGTACTTAACAAGTAGTCAAATATTTTTATTAGATTATATTATCATTTGTATGTTCATATTTTTTAGGAAATGGACTATAATAATTGCATGGTATATTAGATTTGGTGATTAAAGACAAAAATTGATTGATTGCAGATGGGAAATGTAATTGAAGGACTCAAACTGCAAAGATTGGAAGAGAGTGGTCCATTTGACCAGAGCTTTGGCCCCTATCCTTCATTGCCATACCATAGAACATAGAAGAAGTTCCCTCTTGTTTTTTACACATACATACAAGATGTATTATTGTTTCTATACATACAAAATGTATAATCATTATACTGAAATAAAATTAAAGTTTGCATTTCATAAATGTTTTTTATATTTCACATCTTTTACCTTAGGTGGTACAAGGGTTTCATTGTCTACATCATACCTCCCAGATACATTGTTACAACAAAATTGATATGTTTTTGTTTTGGCTGAAATGTTTTAAGAACATATTAATCACGCGCTCTAGTAACTTCCAGCTAGAGATGAAAAGCAAAATTGTAACTGATGTACTGATAACACGATCAATTATATGTCGTTGAATACAACAAAACAACTACGAGTACTACAAATTAAGAAGTCTCCACATACCAACTTTAATATCACTAATATTATGCTTTGAAATTTATAGTGTCTTAAAGTTTTTTTTTTTTGGGTAAAGATAGTGTCTGAAAGTTTTATATGCATTATTTTTTTAAAACTGACATTTCAATTTGCGGATTTTTACACCCTATTACTATACGCGAATTTAAAAAAAAAATATAGAGTTAGTTGCTCCATCGGACGGGCCTTGGATCTAGTGTACAAATAGATATGTATGTGTGTTATCAATTACTCCTAGAAGACACATAACCAAAGGGACACTGCTTTCACCATTCCTTTAGCGTAGACATGCAAGTTGACTCGATCAAAAATGGCGTATTTGAGAAAACGGTATGGGTTTGTTTCCAACTCTCGCAAAAAAATCACTGCAGCAACTGAACGTTGCATATGGATGATCATTGAAGAAAAGTCAATCCGCAAAGGAGAGAGTAAGATTCGACCTATTTAATTCTTTGATAACAATAGACACATAATTTTGCCATTAAGACATATGTTCTTCAAATAGCAAGCCTGCTTTGTACTGTGTTTTAGTATTTTCTAGTTTCTCAATAGGTTTACTTTAATTTTTGTTATCATTTCTTTGTTAGGACAATTGTATCGTGTGGTTAGATATTGAACGAAAGAGCACAATAAGATAGGAATATATTTTTATAATTTCATGACATAAATATAATACCATTAAACAAAATTAACAAGTGGTTGGAATAAACATTATGGATTTTGTCCCCCTTTACTTCATTGCTACTCGGTTGGTATGATGCTAAAATCCAAATTTAATTCAGGTGCATTGTACTTGGGTATTATTTACGTAGGGTCCTCTTGTCTATAGTGAGGTTTATATTTCTCTATGCATTTTAAAAACAACTTGTTGTTCAATCTTGATAATATTTATTTGTACATTCTAACTAATTGTTGTGAAAAATTGGCCAATATCAGACATGCAAAACTATTTAAAAACCCTACTTTTGTTGATTTGCATTAAGGTACGTAATCAAACATGGAAATTTAGTAATTGGCCCAAACGTATTTGTTTAAGTGGTGATATCATAAAAATAACAATATCATCTCAAAGAAAAAAGGAACACATCCTATCCATCCATTTTTCATCAAATAAAAAAAACTCATTTTCCACCTTTTTTTTTAAAAACAACATATCTTGCAAATGGTAAATCGTCAAAATACGAAAAATACACCATCGCGACGAGAATATTTTTATCTTTCAGTAGACAGGCACTTTGATATATTTTCGACGATTTTTTAGAACTGAAATTTCCGCCCAGAAAAATCACTTGTGATTTTTTATTTTTATTTTTGGTTTTTTTATAGCATAAACAAATAATTTTTATTATTATTTACATAGTATTGGAAGAAAAACGAGAAACAAGTTGTGTCGCTAGTCCTTTTTAATTGCAAAGTTAATTCTTTTGGAAACTACATTTGTGGATTTGGGTTTCATATCATTGTTATTCATAACCCATTGGACTATGTTGAGTAGCTCTACCGCCTCAGATTCAAAAAAATTAAAAGTATCAAACACGTAATTTAAAACAAATCATGTGTGATAACATAAATCATATGTGATTTCACAAAATCACATGTAATTTCACGAAATCACGTGTGATTTTTAAATTAACGAGTAGACGGTCATTTTCATATACCTTTGACATTTCCGCCAAGAAAATTTACACGTGATTTGTAAAATCACTTGTGATTTGTTGTTTTTAAAAAACACGTGCTATTTCATAAATCGCATGTGATTTCAAAAATTCACTTATGATTTTTAAAGTAATAAATCACGTGTGATTTCATAAATTCATAAAGCGCATGTGAATTTACAAATTTATGTGTGATTTTTAAAGTAATTAATCACATGTGATTTTTTGTTGGCGGAAATTTAAAAAAAATCGTCGAAAGTAAATAAAAGTGTCCGTCTATAGAAAGATAATTTAATTCTCTTCGCGATGGTATAATTAAATTTGCGTAACGATTAACGGTTTGAGAGATATTTTAATTTTAAAAAATAGGATGAAAGTGGGTTTTTTTATTAAATTAACTTAGGATTTAATCTAAAGCTATTAGATGAAAATAAAATGGATGGTTGAGAGTGAAGGAATATTATTTTTTTAATTAAATATTGTTCTATACGGATCTTTTGTCATTTGTTTAAATACTGTGTAAGCCTTCAATTGAAAGCAACTCGTCACCATGAGTAGAAGAATATATCATTTTACAAACATTAAACTCAAGCATTCGTTTAGGGTTTTACCGAAATTCCTTTTATATTGTTAATCGTGTTTGTCTGTTTTATTCACTGTGCCACGACGTAAGAAACCATTACTCGTTTTACTTGCCATACTTTCGTTAGTATTATGAACGTATGACACCAAGAAGGTTTCCTAAGAAGAGGTACATGGTACGCATCAATGGCATATTCTCTTTTATATATGCAGGAGCTAGCTAGTATATCATCTTGGATCCAAAGGTGGGAATATTTCAAAGCAACACGAACCGATAATAGTTAGGTCATCATAGCGAGCTTGAAACCACTTGGGCGCTTCAATCTATGGTGAGAAAAAAATATCCATCCTTAATTATACTACAGTGAAATTTATTTCAAAGATGTAGTTCTTAATCAAAAGAATAAAATATGGTGAAAGAACACATCATTATGCTTTGAGATAAAACTCTCCTTGAACATACGATCAAGTCAACCGCCGAAGAGGCCAATTTTGGCATCACTAGTGACACCGTTAAAATTCAAATCACCTTGTATTGATTAGGACTACCTTAATTAACCGTCATTAGTTTATGCTGTACTTTTTTTTTGGTAATCATGTTTTCCGACTTTTTGGCCACTAATCCACGGCGTTTGAACCCACCGTCACACAGACTCAAACGAGGTCTACTCATTATGTGTTTAAGACCTTTTTAAACTAAAAAAACGGGGAACGTATGAATATACCTAGCAAGAAGCAGGAAAAGGTTAGACTCAACAAGAAACAAGTAGGAATACGTTTATACGAACATTCAAAAACTTTATCATGTCTTCTACAAACAATCATTTCCCTACATCTTTTTTTTTAAGATTTATCGCGCGCTGCCTGCTTGGCTTATGCGCTTTATACGTAGTTACAGTCCACATTATATCATTGGTGATGTAACAATTTAACCTACACGATGCAAAATAAAAAGATAACCCCACAAGTAGAAGGGGGTCAGATACATAAATCTTGATGTTAGTTGTTGCCAATTCAAGAAGCTGATGATTGATTGAGTGGATTACATATTCTTCCTCTATATATTGCTTAAATGCATAGCGCAAATTGGAGTTGGATTCAATGGATGTGTAATTGGCCTACCATTAGATTACAGCTTCAATTTGGCCCACTCTTGGATGGGCAATTACATGATAAGAGCTTCTCACTCTTAATTTTGAAAGCTCATCTCCCACTTACTATGGAACCAAACCTTGGCAAAAAAATATTAACTACATTTATACCAAAATGTATCTTTATCTAAACTTATAGTAAACTTACTAATGATAATTAAAGATAGTTAATACTAAAATAAAAATAGAAATTAGAAACTCTTAAGTAAAGGTAATAAATAAGTAAGCTTAGATTATTCATAGATTTACAAGTAGAAAGTGTCAAATGAGTTTACAAACATTTTATTGGATGATTAAAAGTCTCATGTACATTAATGTAGAGAAAAACATTATATTAGTCGGTGTGAAAGAATCTGTTCACGATATATCTTCAGACAGTGTAGGTTTTGCAAATTGACATGATATCTAGATGCATAGAGATAAGCTTGATTGAAATGAAATGGAAAATAAGAATGTATCTAATTAATAAGTCGAAGATATGCCCTACTACTTTTGTTTCAAGTGCACGAGACTCCCTTTTGCCTTGACTCCTTTTTGACCAAAGTTTCTTACTTGTCTCTATGGAGCATGCATGAACAAGTGAAGATCATATCCCACTTTGTTAGTATCTTCTTGTTTATATTTGAAAGGTTAAAGTATATAATGGACACGATAATTACCTGGTAAAAATGTAAGATTAATAGTTTAGTTGTTAAAAATATCATTGTGTGAACTAATATGTATCAAGTATATTGTTTGTGGGTTATGGCATGTACTGAAACATTATGGGTTGAGGGGGGGCAGGGGGACAGAGGTGGGTGGGCGGGGGGGGAGTGTGGGCGGCGGGCGGGGGTGGGGGGGATTGTGGAGGGGGGGGGGGGGGAGGGGAGGGGGAGTTCGGCGGGGGGGTCGGGGGGGGGGAGCGACGGGGCGGCGGGGGGGGTATCGGATGGTGGGCGGAATGGACACGATAATTACCTGGTAAAAATGTAAGATTAATAGTTTAGTTGTTAAAAATATCATTATTACAAATACAAACATATGAAATTTTATGTACAGGCATCAACAGAACAAATATGTTGTGCTTAATGATTATTGTTGATAGTTTTTTAGGTTTTGCCAAGCAAACCTAAATGATATAGTTAAATTTTCAAAATAATAAAAATGAAACTCTGATAGAATACTGTATTAAACTTTAAACCTTGTAACATAAATATAAAAGGTGAAAATTAATTCACTCTTTTTAACATAAAAGGCAAATATATTTTTCTCAAAGGTTTTTTATTAATGTTTTGAATTGAAAGAGAAATAATACCTAATATGGACAAGTTCAAGGTTTCGAGTTATATCATAATGTGAATATGCGATTGATCTCATCATGATGGATCTTCTTGTGGGGAGTGAGATAATTCTTTTGTTGCTGTCAGTCTCGAAACAATATTTTTCTATATTTTTATTTTCATTATTGCATTTGTGGAATATAATGTTGTTGATATTCAAGGCAGTCTTCTTAATTTACCAGCTACAATACATAACAAGATCAGTGGTTAAAAAACACATATATTGAAAATTTGAAATGCACAAAACGTTTAATGTTTTTAGATGAGATAATCTAGTTTTAATGATAAGGTCCCCAATGTATGTGCTCCGTTGGAATTCTCTTCTTTGGAGATTGAGCATTCTTGGCTGAAATCTACCCTTGTCGGGGAAGTTAGATTGTTTGAGAATATCGGGAATATTCAAAAGTTTTGCAAAGAAGAAGGTATTTACAATGTAAAATGCAAATACATTGGGGGAATGCAAGTTCTTATGGTGTGTGAATAAGAAGACTACGCAAAACAGATTCTAAATGAAAGGAAATCAAGTACTGATAAATGGTTTTCCAATATCTATCGTTGGACATCGGGCTCGATTCACAGTAATCGAATAGCATGGTATGTCTTTTAAAACGGTTCAAAACCGTTGTAAATCCTCATTATTTACTACCCTCTATAATAGAACGGTTCAAAACCGTTTTAAAAGATGCATTTTAACCGTTCTTAAAATCTATTTGTGTACTAGTGATGGTGATGGCTGCTATGTTAATGATGGTGACACCTTTTGTCCAAAGAATATGTCAGAATCTTTTATGGAGGATAATTCAAATTTCAAAAATAATAAATTTGGCGGGTCATTGATTGATAGCCCAACTAAAGCTCATTTGAGCAACTTTAATTTGGCCCATTCACCACATGCAGATTCTGCTAATAGTTCAATGACATCAGGTGTTAGCCCATTTGGTCATAAAGTGGGCTCCAAAAGTTCTTCTAATTTCAGCAACTTGTTTCAACAAGAAAGTTTCAACGTTGGTTCCAAATTAGATAAAGAGAGAGGAGAACTTGTCACTTACTATAAGGATTCGCTTATTCAACTCAAGTAAGCGGAGAGAAGTTTAAAATTACGTTCTCTCAAATGCAATCACAGAAAGGACTTGAAATATAATCCTTACCGTGATTATTTGAAGTGGTATCGTCGGGTCGCAATCAATAAATTTATGGAGGACAAAGAGTATTATGATGAATCTAATTACGACTCAGAGTCTGATTATGACTCGGAGTCCGTTATTAGGTTATCTTAGAGGCGCTTTTGAGGTGTTGTTAAGGGAGTTGTCTTGGTGTCGATTAGGGTGGAGTTAGTGTGTTGTTTTTAGAGGTGCTTGTTGTTTTGTGGTGTTTTTCTTGTGATGAGTTTCGATCGTAGTCGACGAGAATGGTTGTTGTTGTAGATTGGTGTTATCATTTATGTTTTCTAGGCGTTGTGTAATATCTAGCTTCTTGTTAGTTATAATTCTTTTTAATAAAAAAATGCCGTTCAAAAAAAAATTAATGATATCATGTCAAAATAATCCAAGATGTATGGAAACATCTTGAGATTGTGGAACATACAAATAAATAGATAAATGAAACTAGCAAAAAGCTAGAATACATTATATAATAAGAAAAGATAAAAATAAAATAAAAAAACTAATTCTTCTATTAACTAATGTTATAGCTTAATTTGAAAATCGAGCAACTGGTTGATTAATAAAAGTTAAAATTGACTTCCATTTGTCAAACTCATCTAATAGTATATTTATCAACTGATATTATGCTATCATAATCTAATTAAATAATAGAGGTGGGTTATTTTGCATATTAGTTTCTCCTTTGTAGGTCCAGCCCTAGATAGATCTTCACGCCTGTTAAGGTTGTAGAGCACTTATGTAATCACAAGCAACTCTAAGAGAGACTCTAACAAATGAAACTATTGTTTACGCGGAATATAAACAACAGAGTTAAAGAATTACTAAAACAATGATCCTCTATGGATCTTTTCTATTGATAATGAAAGTGTTTTTCTGATCGATCAATCAGTTACATTCATCCAAGCCGTAAGTTTCTTAAATACCCATGAAACCCTAACTAAAAGCTAAAGTGATAAGTATTATCACTTCCTAGGATATCTCATGCATATCCCTATTACTAACTAACTTTTACTAACAACCCGGAGTAAGCATAATACTACCAGGAATAATATTGTACTACCAGCAGGAATAACTTTTGTACTGCCAGTACTAACTATACTATTATCCTTACCAGTAGGAACTACACTACCAGCAGGAACTGTTTACTCTACCAGTAGGAACTACATACCTACTAGTAGTAACTATCTATTACAAAATTCCTAACAATCCTCCCCTAAACTTGAATTTGACACAGTTAACTTCAAGTTTCTAGATAGATCTTTCGTTGAAATCACCAGAGGATTGAACAGCAACATCTTGAAACCGACTCCAAAAGCAACCTTCATATACTTTGAATCAGCAACTAGAAAATCAGCATCTAAACACGGACTGCAACTGGACCATCACAGCTACAGGAATGGGTTTGATGAGCCTTTACCAAGTAGCCATTCACTCTTGGGCTAGTAAGTCCATTGGCACCCAAAAAGGGTCAAATCCATGGAGGACTGAAACCATTTTCAACTCATTAGTACATGAAACATTGGCGAGTTGAGATCCCTAATGATTTTTGGCAAACCATCACAGCCTTCAACGGATTTGATTTAGTCTTTACCAAGAGCCGTACCCTCTTGGACTAGCCACTTTTCATTCCAAGAACATGGCAAGTGAAAACCATCCAGTTTTGGGTAACCTGGCAACCAACAACGGATTTTATAAGCCTTTACCACATAGCCGTTTGCTTGTGGGCTAGACAATCCTTGGGACCCAGAAAGGGTTACTCCCATGGTGGATTGCAAACCATCTCAACTTAATGGTACGTTAAACATCAGTCAGTTGAGGGACTCTATGATTTTAAGCAAATCATTAAAGCTATATCAATTCATTCTGGTCATAGACCTGGGAATTGAAACCATACCTCAATTGATTCTAGCCTGATGGCCTGGCAATTGAGAACCATAGAGTGTTGCACCAAAAAATTATTATCCGTTAAAGATTGTGCCATAAAACCAGTTTATTAGATCACTGAAATATAAAGATGAGCCTGAAAACCAAGTTGCTCATCTACAGTTTAAAAACCAAGTGATCCAGTCCCAAAAGAATATACCAAAAACCAAGAGTTTTCAAAAGGCAAAAACTATTTACAACAAGCTTCACAAAATATAGAAGAAAACAGCAAAAAGAAATAATAGATATATAACAAACTTAACAATACCAGTCATGAACCTTAGGACGCCTTGAATCAGCAATTTGTTTCTTGAGAAAGGCAATCAACTGAACCGCAGTGGTAAGTTCATTACCCACTGTGTCTTGACAAATTTCCAGCTGATGATCAAGCATCCGTTCGGAATTGAAACCATACCTCAATTGATTCTAGCCTGATGGCCTGGCAATTGAGAACCATAGAGTGTTGCACCAAAAATTATTTTCCATTAAAGATTGTGCCATAAAACCAGTTTATCAAACTAGATCACTGAAATACCAAGATGAGCCTGAAAACTAAGTTGCTCATCTGTAGTTTAAAAACCAAGTGATCCAGTCTCAAAAGATTATACCAAAAACCAAGATTTCCCAAAAAGCAAAAACCATGTACAACAAGCTTCACAAATTATAGATGAAAAACCAAAAGATTAAACAGAACATAACAAAAGATAGAAGAAAACAGCAAAAAATAATAAGAGATAGATAACAAACTTAACAATACCAGTCATGAACCTTAGGACGTTTGAACATGCAATTTGTGTCTTGAGAAAGGCAATCAACTGAACCGCAGTAGTAAGTTCATTACCCACTGTGTCTTGACAAATTTCCAGCTGATGATCAAGCATCCGTTCGATGAGGTTGACAGAGAGAGGATACTTCTTATCGACAAACATATGTATAACAAGGCCACCAACTATCTCCAACACATGAACGCCAGAATAAGAATATAGCTTCCAACTTTGAATGTTCCAAGTGTTTTGATTCTTCCAAACTTCACTACCATCATTCACTTCAGGTGAATCAATCAAAACCTTAAGATCTCCCCAAAGTACAAGACCAACTCCCTCAGCTTGCTTATCCTGATAAAATGTCATCACTCGGCCATAAATGGTCATCAAGTCAACTCTAGTAACCAAGTGCAGAATTTCCCTAAGACTTGTGAAGCATTTGCGAGAGTTATCTTTCCTGTAGAGGACATTGATCCAGCCTAACCCCGTTGGCAATAACTCCCAATCAACAACAGCAAAGAGATTAACGGGTGTATCATCATCAGAAGCAGAATCAGCATCAGAAGCATACTTAATGCACATTTTGTGTTCAGCTTCAGGATCTCCGTCTTCAATAGGAATGGTAGAGTGAGAAGGATGAACACCTTTTCGACCTAATCGCTTCTTCCTGGTACTAACCTTCTTGGGTGAGGAACCAGTGTGTTGTGCTGTAGAAGCAGTGGTAGAAGGAACTTCAACATCATTGATTGTAGCTTTCTGAGAAGGGACTTCCACAGATGGTTGTTTTGAATCAGCAGGAACATCAGACTTTGGAACTTCAGTTGATTTGGACTTCTTGGAACTAGGTTGCTCCAAATCTGCACTAGGTCTTTTAAGGGACCTCCTGATGGTTTGAGATTGTAAGTCCGCAGCAGCTGTTCTGATTTTGTCAAACTCAGTTTTGAGTTGATCATCAGAAAATGACTTCACATGCTTCATGGTCCATCCGGTGGTATAAATGGTTGAGCTTTGATTCTTCACAAAGGTTCGCATATAAGCCTTCTGTTGTGCATAGGTCATCGGCTTATTCAACTTGTCCTTAAACCTCTGTACAGCAAACTCTCTTCTTCGTTTAGCAATCAGAGCTACCATTCTTTCAGCAAAGTTATCTTCATTGACATCGGGACCCAAAAGATCAGCAGTAAGTCCTTGATTTGCATGAACTTGACTCATTATGTCAGTCCAATCAGAATCGGTATAGTATTCCTAGTCGTTCTTCTTCCAATTGCTTGAAAGTCTTATGCTGAGTTAGAGAGGGTTTGTCAACAGCAATACCTTTTCCCTTTCTGGCATCTCTTACAGGTGATGAAGGAGATTTAGGTGTAGTACCAATACCAGCAGGAATTGGTGCAGCAGCAGAAACAGAACTAGTGGTAGGAACTGTTGTGCTACTAGGATAAACAGTTGAAGGACCAGTAGTAGCACTAGCAGGAATATCAGAACCACCAGCAAACTCATCAGTAGGAACAGAGGAACTAGGTGGAATATCAGCTTCATGAAAACTATCAGTAGGAATAGCTGAAGCAGCAGCAGCTGTAGCAACTGCCTGAGCTAGCTTGATTAGAGGATCCACATCTAGTTCAGCATCCTCTTCCTTGTCAGAATCAGTCAACACAAACTTCCTTTTTCTACCTTTGAGTTTATCCTCCAACAATTTTACCCTCTTAACCAGCTTTCCTACTACCTCCTTGAACAGCAGCTTGTGTGCTTGAAGGTCAGATTCTTGAGTATTCACTTTCTGCATAAGAGTGGACACTAGAGAAGACAATGTTGTTAGTTTATCAAGGTCCTCAGCACCTCCTGAGGTTGTACCTTCAGGTGGAGCTTGAGTGGACCTAGGAGGTGAGGAATGAAAAGAACCTCCCATTATGTCATCTTCCACATTTGTGGAAGTAAATAGGTCAGGAACAGACTCATGAGGTCTTGAAGAAGATGCAATGTTGGGGTCTGAAGAGGGACCCTGCTCATTTACTAGAGCACTAGCAGGAATATTAGTGGTTGGTCTTGGTGGTGTGGATTCATGATCATGGGAGTGATCAGGTTCAGTGATGGTTGCAGGGACAGTCTGAGGGTTAGATAGTGCATCTTCCCTTGAACTTTCACCTGCAATAGCAGCTTGAGGAGGAGGAAGCATTATACCCATAAGTGGCATGTAGTCCCCTTGAAAATTTAACCGCATATTAGCAAACATTTTGCTTGTCAGTTTAAAGGCATGATATTGTTTGGTATTCTTAG
>BQNB010026725.1:0-17320 GCA_026074375.1 Tanacetum coccineum | reverse complement strand
CACAATCTTCGGCTTTCCTTCTTAAGTACGTTGCTTCAGAACATGCTCCCACCAGATAGATGCATTCTTTTTCAGCTTGATTGCTACTAACTTGACCTTTTGTTCATCACTTAGGTTTTTAATATCAAACACCCGCTCAACAGTATATAACCAATCAATAAACTCATCGGGATGTGATTTACCTTCAAAGTCTGGGATGTCGACTTTCACACCGAGGTTTTGAGAAGAGTCGTAACGGCCCAGCCTGAAACGGCGATCTCTATCAGGTCAGTTAACCCCCATGGGTTCTCATCTTCTTCTTTGCTCTCGGTTGAGTCGATGTCTGATCCCTCACTTCTTTCATCATTGTGATTAACATCGCGGAAATTCTCTAATCTGGCCTACGCTAGCAGTCGCTCTAATTCTCTTATTCGTCTTCCCTGAGCTGCGATCTCAAGATCCCGATGGTCCTTACGGTTTGGTTGGGGTTCCTCTTCATTGACGTCGGCACCCGGACGAGGTTGCCTACGCGCATATCCACCTCGACGCCCTCAACGACCATGGGGTTGGTCTTCTTCCATCATACGATTCAAAGAAACCTGGCTCTGATGCCAATATGATGTAATAAACAAAGATCAAAGTGGCTATATGTGGTGAATGAAAGAATGAGCAAAATACCAAACAAGAATTTTAGACAAAGACTATGTCTTCTGTTTTTTTATTAAAAACTTCAAAACAAAAACATGCCATGCTCTCAAAAGGAGAAGCATTACATATAGTCTAAAATATTTAAAAATGTAAAATATTCTTTGCCATATAATGACTAGAAATATAAAGAAAATGGTTGGTCCAAATCTTTAGCACTTATTGACTGAATCATGACTAAAATAAGAACTAAAACTTCTGACACTCCAATGCACTAAAACTTCTGATACTCCAATGCACCAAATTCAAACAAATATTTAAAACAATTAATAAGACTTTTTTTATTTTATAAAATAAAATCATTTTACAATAGCGAATAAACAAGCTAGCAATGGGTCCCAGTAGCAAGTGTTGCGACATGTACGCTGTGCCTGCCAGTGACACCCTCCACAACCTCCACTATTCCCACCTTCAAACAACAAAAATACAAAATCAATTTTATAAAAATCCATAAATCATTTTCTTATCCATTTATAAAAATATGAGCTGTTAAATAAATAAACAAAAGTGAGATTACCTACTTTACCCGTATGGGTATTTTTTTGACAAAAAGAATACCATGTTTTTAAATGGGACAAATGCTATAATATAGCTACTCATTCCCTTCCGTTCAAAAATTATTTTTCTTTAATAAAAAACACATATTAATTAATTAAGTTTTTTTAAGTTTGTAATAATAATTTTAAACAAAAAGAATACATGTTTTTAGATTCGGAAAATGCTATAAAAAAAAACTAGGGCAAATCGCATAAAAATGTACTCATCTTAGGTCCAATGTCAATTAAAGTTACTCATCTTTTTTTTTCTCAATTTAAGGTATCCATCTTGTTTTTGGTTGCAATGTTAGGCAATTAACAAGTTTTCAAGTTAAATTTCTAACGATCGTTTATTTTATTATTGCATCGTTAGTCCTTTATATGATTTTGTTGAGATTTATTATTTTTTGATTAAAAAATTAATTTCGAAAAAAAATTAATTTTGAAAAAAAAATTTTAAAAATTATAACCAAAATTTTTTTTTTAAAAAAAAAATTTAGAATTTTTTTCAAAATTAACTTTTTTTTCGAAATTATATTTTTTTTCGAAATTAAATTTTTTTTCTAAATTAGTTTTTTTTAAATGCTAGGTTAAATTTTTTTTCGAAATTTATTATTTTTTTATTAAAAAATTTAATTTCGAAAAAAAATTTAACCAAAATTAAAAAAAAAAAAATTAATTTCAAAAAAAATTTAATTTTGAAATTTTTTTTTTAAAATTATAACCAAAATTTTTTTTAAAATTTTTTTTTAATTTTTTAAAAAAAAAATTTAGAATTTTTTTCAAAATTAACCTTTTTTTCAAAATTATTTTTTTTTTCGAAATTAATTTTTTTTCTAAATTAATTTTTTTTAAATGCTTGGTTAAAAATTTTTTAAAATTAATTTTTTTTCGAAATTAAAATTTAAAAAAAAATTTGGTTAAATTTTTTTTTAAAAAAATTTTCGAAATTAATTTTTTAATCAAAAAATAATAAATCTCAACAAAATCATATAAAGGACTAACGATGCATTAATAAAATAAACGATCATTAGAAATTTAACTTGAAAACTTGTTAATTGCCTAACATTGCAACAAAAAACAAGATGGATACCTTAAATTGAGAAAAAAAAAAAAGGGTAACTTTAATTGACATTGGACCTAAGATGAGTAACTTTTTATGCGATTTGCCCAAAAAACTACTCCCTCCGTGCCAAAATTATTATTTTTAACAAAAAATACACAATTTAAGAAAAATTACATTTATTAGCTCATTAATTAAAGTCTTTTTTAAAGTTTGTACCAATAATTTAAATCAAGGGTAATATACGGAGTAGTAACTTAATCGAACTTTCTTATCCTTTTTTTAGTGAACAATTAAATTGAGATATAAAAAAAACGTGAACGGTAAAAAAACAGAGTGAGTATCTATTTTCAAAATTTGACGCGAACTGAAACACTTACTTTTTATTACCTTTTTATATCGACATACACTCAAAAATTGTTCCGATTTAACCAAAATGATAATATGTTACCTGTTGAGCTGTTCATTTTTTTCTTAGTAATTAATATTCACTTTTACATGTTCACGTGAACATTTTTTGTGCTTAAAATTGTTCCTACCTTGATATTTTATTGCTCAGGTGGACAATTTTGGTGCTTAAGTGGATTCTACCTCAACATTTGGGTGTTTAGGTGAACAAACTGGTGCTTTTAAGTGATGAATATCTACTTTTATATATATGCTTACGCGGACAATTTGGTGTACGTTGTTATACGCTTCATATGTTTTTGAATGTTTTTGAACCTTTGTATACACTTTTGAACGTTTTCACCCGTTTTTAAAGTTTTTTGACGTTATTATACGTTTTCATCCGGTTTTATACGTATTAATATGTTTTGTACGTTTTCATATGTTTTTGTTAGTTTGTGCATGTTTTTGTATGATTTCATACGATTTTGTCCATTTTTGTACGTTTTTGGGCGCTTCTAAACGTCCTCTTACGTTATTATACGTTTTTGTGTTTTTTTAAACTTACGAAAACGTATAAGAGATACAAAAATGTATTAAAACTTTCGAAAACGTACATAAACGTAAAAGAATTATGAAAACGTACGAAAACGTAAAGTTACGTATAAAACGTACACAAACTATAAAATAGTACTGACACGTAAAAAAAACGTATACAAAATTTGGAAACAAAATGTATAATGCATATGAAAACGGAGAAAAAAGAAAAAAAAGTACAATGACGTAAAAAACTTACGAAAATGAGACACGTTGAAGGTTTTGGTTTAAACATTTAAATTACGCGACACACTCATCCTAGGTCACTTGTTGAGTGGGTAACATGATAAAACCCACAAAAAGTGATACTCCCCCGTCCCAAAATAAGTGTCGAGTTTGATTTTTCATAATCAAACTGGCTCAACTTTGACCTTAAATATTTTTGTTTGTGTTATATAATATTTGATGAAAAATATATGAATGGATTGGGTTTTAAGTTTATTTTTCATTGGTATAAATTTTATCAAGTAATATATAACACAAACTTAAATATCTAAGGTCAAAGTTGAACCAATTTGACTTTGAAAAGCCAAACTGGACACTTATTTTAGGACGGAGAGAGTATATTTTTTTGGTCAATCAAATACTTATGTGGCTAAGTTGGTCATTTTACTATTACAATTGATTATTGCTGCTTTATTTATATAATATTACTATTAACGTTGTTATACAAGAATAGAAGGGATCTACACCCATTCCCTTTAGTACACAACATCTCAAATGAACATACGTCAGAAACCCAACAAAACATAAGCTGTCTCAGACATATGCTAGAAACAGTTTTGTACACATTGTAGAAAAAAATAGATGAAATTGATGCTTTAGTAACCCAAAGTTTGTAATTATTTGCTATGCCAAAATTATCTCCTTTAAATAAGAAATTGATATCTTATACATATAAATTTGATTTATATATATAAATTTGATTTATATACATAAATATAAACATAAATAAAAGTAGACGAAATGAACTTGATCTTGCTATACGCACCCCTCCATGAGATTCGCAACCCTTTGATCCAACATAATCAAATCAATTAATCATTTTATTCAATCCTAAAACCTTGAACTCCTTCAATCCAATCATTCATCGGTTTCTTTTGTTGTCCTATTCGATTTTTTCATGGCGTCTAGGGTTAATTCTTATGCCGATCTCACCCGTGCAATCTCAAAATCCATATTTATTTCTAATCTTCCCGATAATACATCAGCCAAAGATCTTTGGAACCTTTGCCAATCTTATGGAACGGTGGTCGACGTTTTCATTCCTAATCGCCGCACTAAGTCGGGTCTACGTTTTGCGTTTGTACGTTTCATTAAGGTTATCAATATTGACAGGCTTGTTGGGAACCTATGTACTCTTTGGATTGGGCGCAATCACCTCCATGCTAATCTTGCACGGTTCGAACGTCCCCTAGTTAAACCAGCACAAAAAGCCCCTCCTGTTAGGCAAGCTCATAATGCTGCTTCTTTTGTATCGGCAGTGAAAGGCAATTTATCTTGTCCACCTTCAGATGCGCCTGCCATGGTTTTAGATGAAAGTTGTGTGGTAGATCATGATTTTTCGCTTTCGGTTATGGGAGAGGTACATGATTTCGTTTCTATCAATAATTTGAAGGTGATGTTACTGTCTGAAGGTTTTTCTACAGAAAAGATATCATACTTAGGTGGTTTATGGGTCTTGTTGGAATTCAATTCGAATAAGACAAGATCTAAATTTATGAAACATGTGGGAGTGAATTCATGGTTCAAGAGGTTGTCAGATGTTCAACCTGATTTTGTACCTCGTGAGAGAGTTGTATGGGTAGATATAGAAGGTATTCCGTTATGCGCTTGGTCTAATGCCACGTTTCATAGGATTGGATCTAGATGGGGAGAGGTTTTAAATTTGAATGATAGCTGTGGTGAATTTTGTACTCGTAAACGCTTGTGTATCATGACTAAACAGGAAGATAACATATTGGAAAAGTTTAAGATTATAGTGAAGAGAAAAGTTTTCGTAGTGCGGGCTAAAGAACTATTTGTTTGGACTCCGAATTTTGTTATGCCTGATTCTGTTACTGATGACGAACTAAACAAGGAGGATATCGAGGTTCATGTGGACTCTTATAGGCAGTCACCTGCTGAGGAAGAATGTGATAATGACCACGTTTCAGACACATTGTTTGGCGACAACAATGATGACTTGATTAACAACGAAGATGTAGCGAGTACTAGGGCAGAACCTGATAAGGAGAATAGCGTCCAGAAGGAAGTTTCTTCCGATCCTTTTAATATTTATGATTTGTTGCACAAGCATAATAAGGACGTCAATACTGACGGGATCAGCTCGAGTATACCATTCCCTCCAGGGTATACACCTGAAAATGTTAGATCGCACGTGGATGTACAGGAGGTTCAGGAGGATCCAATCGAGTCGGTTGATAATACAAGGGGTTGTAATTCACAGGCAGTTGAGAGTTCACAGTATGAGGAAGGTCAATTCCGTCCTAAGTTGCATGGGAGACATGGGAGTGGCATAAATAACAATGAAGGTGGTTCAATACTAGCTCTTCTAGAAGATATGATTAATGTTGGTAAAACCATGGGTTTTAATTTGGCAGGCTGTGCTAAAGATATGGAGAAAATCATAAGTTCTCAAGGAGCGCAAGATGGTTTTAAATGAATTGTTTGTCCCTTAATATCCAAGGTCTAGGATCCAAGGCCAAAAGAATTTGGATCAAGGAGTTATGTAACAAGCATAAGATTTCGTTTCTTTCTATACAAGAGACCAAGTTTGACAAAGTTTCTGATTCGGAGGTAAGGAGTTTTTGGGGTAATTCTATTTTCGAGTTTATTATTAGTGATGCTATCGGAAATTCTGGAGGTTTGCTTTGTGCTTGGAACCCTAATATTTTTCATAAAGAACATCATATTATTTCAGATAATTTCATTGCTCTCTACGGGACTTGGAAGCCGAATAAGTCTAAGATGTTACTTATAAATGTTTATGCTCCACAACCAGGTTCGCTTAAGCGCATTTTGTGGTCTTACTTATCCACTCTAATTAATCGTTGGAATGGAGAGTGCATAGTTATGGGAGATTTCAATGAGGTTAGGCGGAAAGAGGAGCGGTGGGGATCTATATTTGATGCGCATGGTTCGAGATACTTCAACAATTTTATCGATCACGCTGGGCTTGTTGAAATTCAATTGGAAGGGTTCAGTTTCACTTGGTCCTCTTTCGGTGCTAAATGAGTAATACTGGAGGTTTCTTGGTTTCGGATGGAGTGTTTTCGTTGTTTCCACATGTTTCGGCTATTTGCCTTGATAGAAACCTTTCTGACCATAGGCCAATATTGCTTCGTGAAGTTTGTGTTGATTATGGTCCAACGCCATTTAGGTTTTATCACTCTTGGTTTGAATTACAAGGTTTTGATCTCTTTATCACGCAGACTTGGGAAGATATTCAGTTGGATGATAAAAATGACTTGGTTCGTTTCAAGAAGAAGCTACAAACGCTCAAAAAGGCAATTCGTGTTTGGGTTAATACGCAGAAGAGTAGTCAATCGGCCTCTGTTCATGAACTTAAGTCCAAACTTAATCTGATCGACTCTAAGATTGATAAAGGGGATGTTAATGCCGACCTTCTTGTTACACGTATGAGTATCATGAAACAGCTTCAAGAAACAAATTATTTAGAATCCCGTGATCATTTTCAAAAAGCTAAAATTCATTGGGCTGTAGAGGGTGATGAGAACTCGAAGTTCTTTCATGGGATTGTTAACAAAAAGCGTGCCAACCTAGCTGTTAAAGGAGTCATGGTAGATGGGGATTGGGTTGATGATCCTATTAGAGTTAAAGAGGAGTTTCATGACTACTTCGCTACTCGTTTTTGTGAAACTGAGCCATCATCCGGATACATTGACTTTAACTTTCCTAACAAGATCAGCGGAGATCAGTTGGCCGACATTGAATCTCCTATCTCTAATGATGAAATTCGTAGGGCTGTTTGGGGATGTGGCGAGAATAAATCACCTGGTCCGGACGGATTTTCTTTTGAATTCTTTCGAAAATTTTGGCACGTAGTAGGTAACGATTTGTGTGCGGCCGTCACTTGGTTTTCTGAACATTACTATTTTCCAAGTGGGTGTAATTCCTCTTTCATTGCTCTAATTCCGAAGTGTTTAGATCCGAAAACAGTGGGAGATTATAGACCTATTTGCTTGATTGGAAGTATATACAAAGTTGTCATCACGATGATTCTTGCCTAATTGACTTTCTTTGGTATTTCTGATTTGGTTTCGGATTGTTACAAACGGATTTCGTTCCTATCGACAAATATTGGATGGGCCTGTTTATCATTACTGAGCTTCTGCCCGTGCCGTCACATGAAAAACAAAAAGCGATGGTTTTTTAGGTTCGATTTCGCAAAAAGCATATGACTATTGTTAGATGGATTATTTGGAGCTGGTCTTATATCGTTCGCTTTGGGGCAGTGGGTGCATGATTAGAGGGATGTCTTCTGTCTAGCAAGGCGTACTGGGTTCTTGTTAATGGGAGTCCTACGAAGGAGTTCCAATTTTTTCGTGGCTTGAAACAAGGAGACCCTTTGGCTCCTTTCCTCTTCATATTGGTCATGGAATCTCTTCATCTATCGTTCTCTAGACTTATCGATGCGGGTATGTTCGTTGGTATTAAGCTTGATTCGACGACTACGTTATCTCACTTGTTTTACGCGGACGATGCCATTTTCATTGGGGAGTGGTCTCAATCAAACTTGTCTTGTATTTTGAATATGCTCCATTGTTTTTCTTTGATCTCGGGCCTGTCCTTAAACCTTTCGAAAGTGTTGCTTCTTGAGTCGGGTTGTCGATGTCATTGTCTCCGAGGCAGCTTCTCAAATTGGCTGTGCTCGATCATGCTATACCCGTTTTTAAATCTTTGGGTGTTTCGTGTGGGGGCACATGAATTTGATCAGTTTTGGCGATGACGTTATAGTTAAACAAGTTAAAGTCTTAGGCTTTCTATTAGAAACTCAAACCCTTTCTATAGGGTGGTCGGACTATTAAACGCTCATTAAATCTGTCTTGAGGACTCTACGCCAATATACAATATGTCTATATACAAGGTTTCCTAAGGCTGTTGCTTTGTGTTAAAGGAGTCTATTCGCAGAAATTTCTTATAACGGTATTCGTGAGGGTGAGCGGAAGATTGCTTGGGTTAAGTGGTCTAAGGTCCTTGCTCCTAAATCGCAGGGAGGTCTTGGAGTTTCCAGCTATTACGCCCTTAATAGAGGTCTTTTAGCAAAATGGATATGGCGTTTTATCTCTCGTGACAATTCCCCTAACCATCAAACCCTATTCCAAAACCCTAAACACCTAACCATTAGGTATAATTTCACAAGTGATATATATACATAAACTTTAAAATATATACCAAAAACTCTAAACCCCTAACCACTAAACTTTAAACCCCTAATCACTAGATATAATATCACAAGTGATATATATATAAATTCTAAAATCTATACCAAAAATCCTAAACCTCTAACCATATGTATAATATCACAAATGATGTATACATAAACCACTAAACCCTACCAAAAACTCTAAACACCTAACCACTAAACCCTAAACCACTAACTGCTAAACCCTATACCAAAAACCTTAAACCCCTAACCACTAAACTTTATACCAAAAATCCTAAACCTCTAACCACTAAACTCCATACCAAAAACCTCAAACCCGTAACCATTAAACCTTAAACACCTAACCATTAAACCCTATACCAAAATCCTAAACACCTAACCGCTAAACCTTATACCATAAACCCTAAACCTCCTCCATAACCACTAAAACCTATACTAAAAACCCTAAACTCCTAACCACTAGGTATAATATCACAAAGTGTGTATAACTAAAATTTAAAACCTATACCAAAAACCATAAACCCCTAGACCCACTAACCTTTAAACCAAAAATCCTAAACCTCTAACCACAGAACACCATACCAAAAACCACAAACCCGTAACCATAAAACCCTATACACCAAAATCCTAAACACCAAATCGCTAAACCTTATACCATCAACCCGCTAAACCTCCTCCAAAACCACTAAAAACCCTATCGCAAAATACTAAAAACTTTAAACCCCTAACCACTAAACCTTATACCAAAAACCCTAAATCCCTTACCACTAGGTATAATATCACAAATGAAATATACATAAAACTTTAAAATCTATACCAAAAACCCTAAACCATAAACCTCTAACCACTAGGTATAATATCACAACTGATATATACATTAACATTAAAGTATATACCAAAAATCCTAAATCGCTAACCATTAAACCCTATACCAAAAACCCTAAATACCTAACCACTAGGTATAATACCTAACCACTAGGTATAATATCACAAGTGATATATGCAAAAACTTTAAAATCTTTACCAAAAACCCTAAACCCTATACCAAAAATCCTAACCCCTATACCAAAATGCTAAACCCCTAACCGCTAGGTATATCACAAGTGATATATACTAAACCTTATAACAAAAACCTAAACCCTTAACCACTAAACCATATACCAAAAAACCTAAACACCTAACCACTAAACCCTATACAAAAACCCTAAACCCCTAACCACTAAACCCTATGCCAATAACCCTAAACCCCCTCCCTAACCACTAATCCCTATACCAAAAACTCTAAACCCCTAACCACTAAACCCTATACCAAAAACCCTAAACCCCTAACCACTAGGTATAATATCACAAGTGATATATACATAAACTTTAAAATATATACCAAAAACCCTAAACCCCTGACCACTACCCTATACCAAAAACCTAAACCTCAAACCACTATGTGTAATATCACAAGTGATATATATATATATATATATATATATATATATATATATATATATATATATATATATATATATAAACTTTAAAATCTATACCCTAAACCCTAAACCCCTAACCACTAAACCCTATACCAAAACCCCTAAACCCCTAACCACTAAACCATATACTAATACTTTTATAAAGTAAGATTCACTTGTGGCTTAACATTTATTACCCCTGACATTATAGTATCACCAGTGATAAATAAATAATAATACTATCTCATTTGATAAAGTAATATAATGTGACATTAGTCATGGTATTCCACATATAATTAATATCACATGTGATAAAATAATATATTGTGACATTAACTTGGTTATTTTGAAATTCTGTACATGTAATCAATGTGTATGTATCACTTGTGATATTATACTGGTAGTTATGGATTAAAAGGGTTAAAAAACAATAGTTATGTAGATATAAATGTTTTTTTTAATTTAATTTTCACAATTTTATTTGATATATTGTTAGAATAGTAAGAGATAGTTTATTTTTTAAATGTGCAAACATACTAACCCATTTAATGTTTTTTACATAAAATACTTACTCTCAATTTTATGACATCATTGTTGAGTGTTCTAAACGGACAAAAATGTTATAAATCACATGTGATACTTCAAGTAGGTTTGATGATAAAAAAAATTCTTCGATATTCACCAACTTCTATAAATAAACTGTTTTGATTTGGAGGTCCAAAAATTATGTATGAATAAATTGGTTTTGGAAAGTTAAAGGATATATACTTTTCAATTCCAAAAACGATTGAGATCAGTTGAGGTTTCACACAAAATAGTTATACCTCGTTTTAACGAAAGCAGGTGAATGTTTTCTAACTTCCATATTAGTGTAAAATCAACCTGAAATATCAAACCAAATACTACAAAACCGAGAAAAAAACAATAAAAATAATACACAAAAAAAGTTTGTAAAAGATAGATAAACAGCCCCACTATTTAAAGACAATTTAATGCACTCGGTCGACGAATTAGTAATATCTGTAACTTAACGGTTTTGCGGAATTTTTTGCGATATGTAATTTTTTAAAATAAAGGTGAAAGTGTGTTTTAATTAAAAAACACAAAGTTAATAAGGGCGTTGGATGTTTTTTTTTAATGTTTAATCTTATTTATAAAAAAAATCACATCCTTAGTATTAAACCCCATCAATTAAATCACATCCTCAAAAGGATTGAGAGTTTTTATCATTGATATGTAGAGAAAAAACTGTATCAAATAAAACATTTTCTTTTTCTCATTAGAAAATAACTACTTTAATGTCCATATTTATTACGGTAAAGAATTATATAACTCTAAAAACTACTACAACAACAAACATATTCAAGCGACAGTAAAAAAGCACCGGGTATGGATTTAGGCGCTAAGGGTCACAAGCCGTCCAAAAAGGGATGCCACATCCTCCTTGTTTATTCATAACACCAAAACACCACCAAACATCAAAAACATCCTCCTTAGTCAACACTATAATTTTTGATGTTATGAGGACCTCATTTTTTTTATTTAAATAAACTTTATATATTTTTTCTCATTTTTAATTTACAAATAAAATAATCACAATAGAAAAAAATCAGAAAAAGAAAACCTATACTCCTATACTGATAGTACTTGTCACGTGATGCATTTTTACTAAAAAAAGAACACCTAACCTAGTCCTATAGTTCTCTATACCTCATCTTCTTTGTAAACCTTTCATGGCTTCTCTGTAACTTCATCTTCGATTCATTCTAACCAAAAGAAAAATCAAAATATATATATTTAAAGCATGAAAACGCGAGACGTGAAAACGTGAGACACGGTACGATGTCTCACATTTTCACTCGCATTTTACACGACCATTAGGCAGTGAGATGAAGACGCGAACGACACGAAAAGCGCCACTCTATTGTGGTTGAGGTTTTCGTGTCGCTTTTTCGTCCAAAACGCCACCCACCCCTCAGCCATACCCAGAGATCTTAGTAAGTACTACTTATTTTAATATATATATAATATAAATAATATATAAATATATATATATATATATATATATTAATAATATGATAAAAAACTGCCTTTAATGTTGCTATAAAAGAGGGTCATACTTTATTTTATTCTATTTGGATTCATTTGTGTGTTACGATAAAGGTTATAAATAGCGTGAGACGTGACATGACGGCATAGCTAAGCCTCATGTTTTAGGAGTCATGGTGAGTCATAATGTTTTTTAAAACGTGATTTAAAACGACACAAAATATAAAAATATTTATAAATTATATATTTATATATCATATTTCAAATATATTGAGTTTACAAAATAATCATAACATAGCGTATGTGTGCAGGGCGATAAAGTTAACAAACCTATCAGTTGCAGAAATATTTTATCCTTGTTCTCTAAAAAAAAAAAAAAAAAAAAAAAAAACGATTTATATCGAAATTGAATTCAAAAAAGCCGTCCTATAAAAATATTTATAAATTATATATTTATATATCATATTTCAAATATATTGAGTTTACAAAAGTATCATACATAAGGAATAAAGTTAATAAACTATTTTTGCATGTAATATTTTTCATTTCTATAAAAAACGATTTTTATCGAAATTGAATTCAAAAAAGCCTCCATGCATCTGTTGAACGATAGAAAACCCCGTAGATTATTATTTATTATTCACCACAATATATAGGAGATTACATGAATGAAACCCTAACAGGCCCTAAGCCCACAAACCGGGCTTGGCCTATTTATCCTCTAATACTTCCTGGCATTCCGAGCGGCGAAATCGCGAAAGCTCGGACTGGAGTAGTAAACTAGAAAAGAAAAAAATACAAAACATTAACATAACTTTAGTCGACTCGTAACAAAGCCGTACCAACGGTCGACTTTAGACGACTGATACCAACGGTCGGCTAAATTGACTGATAACACAACCGTACCAACGGTTGAATTTTGGGACTGGTACCAACGGTCAACTTTAGTCGACTAGTAACAAAGCCGTACGAACCATTGACTAACAAACAAACAATAAAACAACTATATTTTTTTTTAATTAGTAAACTAGAAAAGAAAAAAAAACAAAACATTATTCCAAATAGCCAAAATACCGAAAGCCCTGATCATGCTATTTTTGATTTCTTCATCCCACCGATCATAAAATCATCATCAAATCGTCCGTCTCTAGATTCCTCTACACTCTTTCTTTTCTTTGGTGGTTGCGCAGCCACATATAAAGTTTTAAACGGTTTTTTTAAAGGTTAAAGGGTGGCGACTAGGGTTTGACGGGTGATTTAGTGGAGGCGGCTCAACGTAGCCATCTAGGTCTGAGGATCAGACATGCTCCGATACCATGTTGAACGATAGAAAACCCCGTAGGTTATGATTTATTATTCACGACAATATACAGGAGATTACATGAATGAAACCCTAACGGACCTTAAGCCCACAAACCGGGCTTGGGCCTATTTATCGAACAATAGAAAACCCCGTATGTTATGATTTATTATTCACCACAATATATAGGACATTACATGAATGAAACCCTAACGGGGCTTAAGCCCAAACCAGGCTTGCGTCTATTTATCCTCTAATAGAATCATGTTTTATCACGTTTTTTCACTTCTCATCTCACGTCACGCCTTAAGCCTACGTCTTAGTTTATTGCGTAGTGTGGAAGTCACGTCTTGCGTCTTTACGAGGCTTTAGCGACGCCATGACGTGCTTTATAACAATGGTTTTGACCCGAAAATAAAATTAACTTTCCCGCAATTGGATAGAATTTTTGCGTATTGATGTATCAATTCAATGTTGTTATACATATTTGCATAAAGTGGGACACAAAACATATTGAATGGGACTTGGATGACATTGAATCAATTAACCATTCGACCCTGTCGACACGGTAACACACCGTCCAAAAAGAGAAGATTTAGCAGATTCTTTTATTAGTCGATTGTTACGTGAATGAATTAGAATGAGCGGGAAAAGCATATATTAACTTAATATTGGCATTTTCGATGTGAAGGTTGAGCTTTTAGAATAAAATAGCTTTTGATTGAAGTCCTTTTTAGCGCAAAGCTTATGAAAGCTTAATTCCTAGTAACTTTTTAATAGAAAAGCTTAATTCATAACATAAATTAGTACTCGTTATTGTTCAATATGACAGTTTATAACTGATTAATTCATGTGTTTTCTTAAATTTGTAATAATATTTTTATATAAGGATACTATAGTAAACCTGATATAATTATGTTTTAATATTTACTAGTAACAGTTAAAATTTTTATAAAGACAATCTATACTAAATTACACTAATGCAGATCATGTATTTCATTATAAAGAACTCGTGAGAGAAGAAGTAAAACCAAGCAGAATGCTAGAATTACAACCTTACTCATTGATATTACCGATCAAGATGACCCAGCTGGTAACATTGCGGTAATCAGATATATTAGCTTAATCTTTTCCAAACGACCAACGTTTTTTTCTCGTTAATGACCACTATATTTCGGATATAAATACCAAAGGATGAACCCGCCAAAACCTTACACAATACAATACCCCCATGGTAGTAGATTTAATGCGTAGCGATATGTGAAAAAGAAACCATTACATTAACACTAAAGCGAAATCCGTCACCGATCAAACAAGTGAAAAAGCAACCATAACATATCATTGATACAAGTTTTAAGTGAGAAAACTCAGTGATGGTAATTTGTAAAGACTCGACATGTAAGACGATTTTGACCCTGAACACCTCTTGACATAACTTGCCCCTTGATGGCCATTATGAACCACATGACCACTTCAATCGCTACCTAACCATCAGAATAACTTTCTGAAATACACCGTGAAAGCGAACACTGTAACCCACGATCTAAACTACACAGCCAATCACTACACAAAAATTATGATCTAGTGATACAAAATGTCAAGAAAGTGTCATTAAAAGTAAAAAAGTGTAACCACCCAAAGTATAAAAAAAGTGTCACAAAAAACTTTGTGCTTCTCCTACACTTAAAAAGTGTATGTAACTTGAAATTTCTTAAACTTTTGCTTTCTTATAAAGTAAACTCCAAAATACATGCATGTGATTTGCTCATTTTCACATTATACATCTCATTTAAAAAAGTTTGGATATATACATCACTCAGTCAATAAAGTTAGACATTATATATCATTGGAGACGAATGCTGTATTTTTTTTGGTTATCTACTGAGAGCATGGGGTATCGTCACTTCCACACCCGCCAAGTCTGACGTGGACTTCGTTTTGGAGCAGCCAATGGCATGTCGTGATAACACACACACCCAACCCCCTTTTTGTGCCAAAGCCCATGCCAAAGATTTGGCGTATGCCAGATTCTTTTTTTCTTCTTTTTTACATGTTGTCGTACCTAATGCTCTAACGAGGTTCTAATAAAAGGAGTGTTTTTGTTTTTTTTTTCTTGTGAAAGGAGGTATTTTGCATATGATGTAAAAATGAGAAAATCACGTGAATGTATTTTGCATATGACGCGTGAGAGGAATATTGCCCACTCAACACTCTATCAGTCTTCGTCAACGGATTAAAATATGTGACTCGAGGCTCTTCTGAAGGGATGGTGACCCGCATGTGTCACTAAATGTCGTTTAGCATATACCCTACTTATTATTATATATTATATACATATACTAAAGAGGAAAAAAACTAGGTTGTTTTGACGTTTGCTACAGTAACCAGCCCACTAGGTTTTCACTTTGGGCCGGCCATTTGAATTTTATTTTCTTTTTTCGTATGCTACAGTAATCGGCCTACTGGGCTTTTACTTTGGGCCGACTAGGCAATTTTAAAAAAAAAATTTGGTCGGCACAAAATAGGAAACAAAATGACAAAAAGGCCCACTAGGTTTCCACTTTGGGCCGGCCCATTTGATTTTTTTTCGTTTGCTACAGTAACCGGCCCACTGGGCTTTCACTTTGGGTCGGCCCATTTGACATTTTTTGTTCTTTAACTAAGCAACTTAAAAAAAAAAATTGGTCGGCACAAAATAGGAAAACAAATGACAAAAATACTTATTTATTCCGATTAAAAAATATCGGCGACATGAGACCAAACAAATATGGTCATATAAAAAAGAAACTATTGCACAAAATAGTAAAAAAAAACAAAAAAAAATTAGCGCGTCACAAAATAAGAATTTTTTTTACAAAAGTGTTGATTTATTCAGATAAAAAAATATCCACGACATGACTCCAACACATAAGCCCATATAAAAAAAACTATTAAACATGAGACCGGAAAAATAAAGCCGCAACAAAAAAAACTATTGCACAAAATAGTAAAAAAAAATTGCTCGGCACAAATTTTTTTTTTTTTTTACAAAAGTGTTGATTTATTCAGATCAAAAAATACCCATGACATGACGCCAACACACAAGCCCATATAGAAAAAAACTATTAAAATGAGACTAGAAAAATAAAGCCACAAAAAATACAAAAATAAAAAATAAAAAAATTTTAACGCCCCGCATAACACCAACATCTATGATAAAAGAAACATCGCCCCGCAGCAACGCGCGAGCAACTATGCTTGTATATACTATAGGTGGAATAAAACGCTGCCGTTTTGGCAGCCTCGTTACAGTGCTACAGTACCCGACCCATTGGGCTCTCACTTTGGGCCGGCCCATTTGACACTTTTTTTTTTGAAAGTAGGCAGCTTTAAAAAAAAATTACTCGTCACAAAATAGAATTTTTTTTTACAAAAGTACTGATTTATTTAGATAAAAAAAAAATATCCGCGACATGATGCCAAACACATAAGCCAATACAAAAAAAACTATTAAACATGAGACCGAAAAAATAGACACGCACAAAATAATATAAAAAAATTGCTCTGCACAAAATAAGAAAATAAAATTACAAAAGTACCGATTTATTAAGATAAAAAAATACACACGACATGACACCCAACACATAAGCCCATATAAAAAAACTATTAAACAAGAGACCGGAAAAATAAACCTATACAAAATAGAAAAAAAAAACAAACATTAACGCCCAGCATCAACGAGCGGGCAATCATGCTTAACACGTATTTACCCAAATCTCATAAAATTATATTAAAAAAAAACCCAAATAGCAAAAAAAAACCCCTTTAAACATGAGGCCCAACACATAAGCCCAT
>BQNB010026724.1:7861-58312 GCA_026074375.1 Tanacetum coccineum | reverse complement strand
AAAAATGTCTAATAAAACTCTTGAAACCAAAAACACCAAAATCATGACGACAACAAAACGTTCCAATAGCAACCGACCCCAATTTTATTATATACGGGCAATCATCAACGATTCTTTTCCAACCCATCTGTTTCACATACCAATCAATGCATTTTACAACCTAGGTACCCATCTATTATGTATTCGTATTCACAATACGGTATTCGACTCAATTTTGTGTGGTTTACAATACCGTGAAACAAAGGTGTAACACCCTCAAATCTGAGAACGCAGCGGAATGTTGAATATCCGAGGGCGTTACTTTATGGATCAATGGCACAAGAATATGAGAACGACCACTAAACGTGTCGTTTGAAAAAGATACATTGGATTAACAAAATATTTGTTTGTTACACAAGCCCAAGGCTTCAAATTGTTCAACAATAAAAATAAAGATTTCGATTTATAACAATTGTCCCCAAACTGTAATAAGACCCCAAATCTTAAGTGTTGACCCTTCAATTATTGACTTCCAATGTATCACCGCACCTCGTGCCTTATTGACCTGAAAAACATGCTTAAAACGTCAACATAAAGTTGGTGAATTCATAGGTTTATGTAAATCAGTTGTAGGACCGCAAGATTTCCAAGTGTATGATTAAGCAACAAATGCAAACATCATAAAAAGTAATTACGTTTTCCTAAGCTCATGACACTGAAGCTCGACATATATGAATGCAAATATATATTTGCCAACAAGTGTCCGTGAATGATGTGCTAACCCCGCAACATCCCAAATTCGACATGGTATGCGTTCGTTCCCAGTGATAGCTAGTCACCCGAACGGGGATTGTCAATCCCTAATAGATCTATCCATAACATTCGCGCCCACACAATGTAATTCCCAATCACATCTATGCAATTAACAGTTCATGATCATGGACATAATGGGTTATGGTAACTCAGGCAAACACGTAATCATGGTATAAAATGTACACTTGCGTCCAATTTGTAAAACAAAGCATGTTCTCACCCCAAGGATGTAAATCATTTAAATAATTGTAAAACATGGGGCTATGAACTCACCTCAGTAAATAGTCCTCTGGAAATTGATAATAGATATCCAAGTATGAATCACACCGTCAAATACCTAAGTAAATACGGCCAGTCTTAGTCTACAAATTTAGGCTAAAGACTCAATGTATAAACTACAATAAATTGCTAGTTTATATATATTGTTATCACTTGTGTGGTGGTGTACGTGTTTAATGTATTTGAAATTGTTTGATGGCTCTTGGGAAAACGGATATACTTTCTTAATAAATATACTTATTTATTAAGTCGTAAATTAAACCCGTTTAATGTCTGAATATATTAATATTCGACTGATTCTTTAAGCATTTTATTAACTCACTTTTGATCACAAATATACCCTTAAGCTTCTAGATATTACACTTTAGTCCTTAGGTTTATAAAATATAAACATTTACACTATAACCTTTAGTATTGATAATTACAATAATTAGTCCTTAAGTTTACAAAATGAAATATAGTCTTTAAATTACAACTGGTATGATAACGTCATTACTACTGTAGCATATTAGTTACATCCTGGTAGAATAATATTGTCATTAGTACTCGTTAGTACTATAATGGTTTTACTACTGGTTGATATAGTCAAAACTCACTGGTGGCATATTAGGTTACTACCTGGTAGAATAATATTGTCATTAGTACTGGTAGTACCATACTGGTTACTACTGGTAATGTTATAGTTAGTCTGGGTAGTACAAATGCATTCATTAAGCTTATTTAAGTTTGCTTAAGCTGTTTCGCTTATTGATAAGCTTGGATGACTTATTGGCTCGTTGGCCCAACAACTATTTACTAAAAATTTATACCAAGTGTCCATTAGTTCGTTTGGTTTTAAAGGTTATAAGGGCCATATATAAGTTTCAAATAAGCACGTAGGACACCTAATAAGCTCGTAGAGCTTATTACCACTTCATGGGTCCTACTGTTGGGCCTGTTAGGCTTGTTCAGCCTTATTAGGCCCGCTTGTGGCCCGTAAGTTTTCTTAAACATTCGATTCTTTCCTACGGGTTCATGTTTCATATAAGCCCACGATAGAGCTAAATAGGGAGCTTAATAAAAGTGAGAAGCCCTTCACTAATAGTCGTTTTGGGCCCGTTGGGCCCGAACGAGGGAATGTAGGATCGAGAGAGGTCCATTGGTTTTCTATAACCATAAATAGGATTCTGAAAATAGCTTAACAATTATATTTCGTATGTTAGCCCCTATACACTAGTCCGTAGTTACAGGACATGCAAAACATTTGTTTTAAGTCGTGTATAACCTTCCAAAGCCATCGTGTCGTGTTTTTCCTTAACAGTTTACGTATGGTTTTTCTCATAAAGGATGGTTTTCAAAACCTTATTGTTACTAAACACGTTACTCGTTTCCTTTATAGTTTTAACACTACAAACCAGTTGTTAAGTGTATTCATAATACGCATCATGCGTCCTTAATTCATTTATCATTGGCGAGTTCTCAAGCTGGATGTCTATACCATACGATGCATTTGACCCATAAGCTAGTCATTACGAAAAGAATACGCATAATACATTAGTCAAGATTTGAATGTATCTTACAAAGTCCTACTGCCTTGTTAAGGGTATGCAGAAATGTGGCAATCCACGTTGTAAAACGCAATCAATAACCAATTCCCAAGTCTTCAATACTTTGTAAATGGTTTATGATTTCGATACGGCGTATCCAAAGTCTTGATATGCATGATAGGGTTTTCTCTGGAGTAGGACTAACGTTTGATATCTTCCAGAATATATTATTCCCATAAACTTGAATACGGCGTATATGCCTTCTTTTGGATACGACCTAATTGAATCTTGTTTCCTTCGTGTAATTTGGTGACACGCAGCACAGATATCCCGTATCTTCATGATGTATACGTTGTAAATGTCTTTCAAAAATTAGTAAACTTCAAATATCTTCTATTAAGCTCCGAGAAAATACTCCCTTTTAGTTAAATCTTCACTTCATAATCAAAGTAACTCATAAGATACTGCAATTCTCAAATATAAAACGATTAAATGTCAATAATTTCTATGCAATAATATATACAAAATGGGTTAATTACATAAGATACCATGATGCTATAAAAATAGACTTATTTTAATGTCATCAGCCGTAACGACAAACATAGAACATCATGACTCGATTCCAACACCTCATTCGACTACAACCAAAGGTAAATCAATGATTAGGAAAGGGAAATAAATTGTTGTTAAATAAAAATTATGAAACAAATAGATTAAGTCCAAAACAGATAAGGCATGAGTTGCTAGATACTTTCCTCGACCGTCAACCATGATAAGACTCCAAAAATACACAAACGTCTTGAACTTGAAAAAAACAACAACCTAATTTGGCGTTGCCCGAAACGGTCAACTTCCCAATCATCCATACGTACATAATTTTTACAAGACAATTAGCGATATCTAACCACTTTAATACAAAACTTCACATCATTTATTTTATTGCGTATCATGCAATAATCGATGCCTTCAAAATAATTCCATCGTTAGAGCTTTGCGCCACTACTATTCTCAAACTTTCCTCCTCCTTTATTTTGTGCGATTTCTATTTTTCTGATTTTTTAAACTATACATAACTAAAATCACGTTTAATTTTCACCATCTTCACGATGATAATAGCTCCAGATAATTTCTTCCATAATTCTTTATTCTTTGAACGTACCAATAATTGTGATGGTAGTAAAAATACATGAGTTTGACTACTTTTACATTCCCAATTGCAATGTGCAATTTTCCCAACCATACCAGAGATAGAAAATAAGACAAGACACATGAAATACATACTTTACACTTTAAGCAACTAGCAACTGATAAATGAACTTAATCTAACAGGGTAGGCTAAGGTGTAAAGGTGTAACGAAACAAATAGTTGGTGTTTTCCTAAAGGATTGGCTCTACTGGTTTTTCTAGAGGCATCTTACTCTTAAAATGAGAGTAAACAAAGGGTTTATACGGGGGTTAACTAACCAGTGTAGTTAGTTAATAAAACAACATATAAAGGATTTTTTGGTGTAATCCTAGAAATTTACCAATTTAAACAAGTTACTCCATCTAAATCCATAGTACTCGTTATTTTGGTCTCGAACATCACCGGCACACTCATATTTTTGTGGGATTTGGGTAAACATATGGAAACGGATAAGGCTGAATCCTCACAATATCTAATAAGCATTATGTGTGCAGGTTATGTAACTAGTAATTTCCCAAAAGTATGCTTGAATTTTTTTTTAATTTGAGCTTAATTTAAGCATATTAATGTGAAAAATAGGACAAGTAGCGTTCTAATTCCCATCCCCCCACTTAAATTATACAACGTCCTCGTTGTATAGACAAAACATTAAAAACAGGAAATAAAAGAAATAGAACGAGAAGCTCTCCTGATGTTTTGCTCGGTATATTTTCCATTGTTGATTTCCTGAGCAAGAATTTTAGATTATTGATACTTCACCAACATTTGTCGATTTTTTTTCAGCGAGGTCCTGTATAAATTCTCAGAAAACAAATGCAATTCTATCTCCGTGTATTCGTTGGTTAGACTCGAAATAAACTCCTAAAAACTATACAGGAAGTCAATACGCCAGGATACGCCGTATTGGAACCTGTATTGACTGATCATTCATCTAATACGCTGTATTCATTTAATGAATACGCCATATAGACTGAACTGATGAAAAAATTTAAAGTGCGGAAAAATAAAGACTGGATAACGTCTAGGAAGTCAATACGTTGTATCTGATACGCCATATAGACAGTCTTTGAAGACAGACTCGATAAGAAAATTTAAAATACATTCCGGGTTGTCTCCCGACAAGAACTTTTGTTTATAGAAAAGTCTTTAAGTTAGACTTGCCCTAATTTAATTCCATCCTTATAAAACAATTTGGGTCAAACGGGATGCCAAATGACACATATAAATTATTAATAAGATTAAATAGCATCCCATTGTTAAGATAATTCCAAGTCACGATATTAACATTAAATTCCTTAACAAAATTCTTAGCAGTGAAAATTTTACTAATTGTATCATGACTAGTTTCGAAAAGCTTATTTGACCCTTGTGCGTCGATTTTTATTACATCAGGTAATGGCTCGATAGATAAATCCCCCAAAGAGTGTTCAATATCAGTTTTATCATTATAGTTGTCCTTATCTGATAAATCATCTAGATAAATTACGTTAAAAGGAAATAGATCATTAAAGTATATAACGTTATGTCCCTCATCATCATATTTGGACAATGATGTGTCATCTTTTAAGTTAAATTCATCGATATGTTGAGGACTTACACTAGGTTCAGGTGAGAAATCTGATGTTAATGCATCATTGTAGGCAATGGCTCAGAACTCTTTCTCAAAATCTTTAAAATAGTTGAAATCATTAAAATAACTGACCGTTGGTTCGGATGAGATTCCTTGTTCAGATGTCAATGCATCTTTGTAGACAATAGCTGGGAATTTCTTTTCAAAGATCTGAGGTAGTGAACGTCTTCATCATACCAGATCTTACCGTACGTAGCAGTTTTCCATTTACACACCTGCCCACACCTACGAGCTTTTTCTTCTTCAAGCTGAATATACTACTCCATAGTAATGTTAGGTTCGTCCATTTTAACCTGTAACAAATTGGCTTGGAAAGAAAATGGTCAAATAGCCTAATACGTCGTATTCAGCAAAACTGAATACGCTGTATTGATGATAGAGTCGAATACGCTGTATTGGTTTGAAAAAATTTATATGCCGTATCTAATAAAATGAATACGCCGTATTGAGTATTCGACTCAGAAAGTTACAACAGGCTGTAACAATGCAGAAAAACATACAAACACACAATATGCAAAAATATACAATGCAGAAATTAAACACACAAAACAAACACACAAAAACAAATACACAAATATGTGAATTAATCTAAACTATACTAAATCTGAACTAAAATATTAATAAAAACAAGAATTAAACAACTTCACTCCCCGGCAACGGCGCCAAACACTTGATGTGTCGTTATGCGTAGGTATTTTATGTATCAAGTTTTACTATTTATTTAATGCCGGCTATACCTAAAAACAACACTCTAACGGTCAGTGTACCCGGTCAGATGTAGCTTCGTTGGTAAGTAGGGTGTCGATCACTAAGAGCGAGAGCGTTAATTCCTAAGTCTACTAGTATTTTAGTTATCTCTAAATTGCAAGCCCCTTTCTTTTAAGGGTACTGAAGGAGTGGTTGTGTTGTCACAATGGTTCGAGAAGATGGAATCAGTGTTCCATATCAGCAACTGTGTTGTGGGAGAACCAAGTTAAGTTTGCTACTTGCACTTTCCTTGGAAATGCTCTGACATGGTGGAACTCCCAACATGAAGACTGTTACTCAAGATGTTGCTTATGCTATGGACTGGAAGGCACTAAAGAAGATGATGACAGTCAAATACTGCCCAAGGGGTGAAATCAAGAAGTTAGAAATTGAGCTCTGGAACCTAAAAGTAAAAGGTACTGATGTCGCAAGTTATACTCTGCGTTTTCAAGAGCTTGCACTGATGTGTGGAAGGATGTTCCACGAGGAATCGGAGGAAGTTGAGAAATATGTTGGTGGACTTCCTGATATGATTCGGGGAAATGTAATGTCATATCAACCCAAGACGATGGAGAAAGCAATTGAGTTTGCTAATGATCAGATGGATCAAAAAGTCCTCACTATTACTGAAAGGCAAGCTGAGCAGAAAAGGAAGTTGGAGTTTAATGTTGGAAACAATCAGGGGCACCAACACAAAACAAGAGACAGAACACTGGGCGGGCTTACACTGCTGGGCCTGGTGAAAAGAGAGAGTACACGGGATCATTGCCCTTGTGTACAAAATGCAACTATCACCACAAAGGTCCATGTGCTCCCAGGTGTAATAAGTGCAAGAAGATCAGTCATCTGGCTCGTGACTGTAGGAGTTCTGGTCCCAACGGTAATAATAACAATCGTGGGAACTTCGAGACAACTCAGAATGCTGTCACTTGCTATGAGTGTGGTGTCCAGGGGCACTTCAAGAAAGACTGCCCGAAGCTGAAGAATGGAAACCGTGGTAATCAACGTGGGAATGGCAATGCACCAGCCAAGGTTTATGTGGTGGGCAATGCGGGGACAAACCCGGACTCCAACGTCGTTACGGGTACGTTCCTTCTAAACGACCGCTATGCTTCTATCTTATTTGATACTGGTGCCGATAGAAGTTTTGTATCTACTACATTTAGTTCCCTAATTGATATCACACCAACTACATTAGACCATTATTATGATGTTGAACTAGCCGACGGGAAAATAATTGGGATAAACACTATCATTCGGGGTTGTACATTAAACTTCTTAGACCATCCATTCAACATCAACTTAATGCCCGTAGAACTTGGTAGCTTCGACGTCATAATCGGTATGGATTGGTTGTCAAAGTACCACACTCTCATTGATTGTGCCGAGAAGATCGTTCGTATTCCCTGGGGAAATGAAACCTTAATTGTTCATGGTGACGGAAGTAATCAGGGAAACGGGACTCGTTTGAACATCATTTCGTGCACCAAAACTCATAAATATTTGTTGAAAGGACATAATGTCTTTTTGGAACATGTTACTACAAAGGAGGCTAAAGACAAGTCAGGGGAGAAGCGACTTGAGGACGTACAAATCGTTCGAGATTTTCCTGAAGTATTTCCAAAAGATTTGTTGGGTCTTCCACCGACTCGACAAGTAGAATTCCAAATCGATTTGATGCCCGGTGCTGCACCTGTAGCACGAGCACCCTATCGATTAGCTCCTTCCGAAATGAAAGAGTTGTCAGAACAACTGCAAGAACTATCCGACAAGGGCTTTATAAGACCCAGTTCCTCACCTTGGGGAGCTCCGGTCTTGTTTGTCAAAAAGAAGGACGGATCATTCCGGATGTGCATTGACTACCAGGAATTGAATAAGCTGACGGTGAAGAATCGTTATCCTCTCCCAAGGATTGATGATTTGTTTGATCAACTACAAGGATCCAGTGTTTATTCAAAGATAGACTTGCGATCGGGTTATCATCAGCTTAGAGTACGAGAAGAGGATATTCTGAAGACAACATTTAGGACTCGGTATGGCCATTACAAGTTCCAAGTGATGCTGTTTGGTTTGACAAATGCACCTGCAGTATTCATGGACCTCATGAACCGAGTGTGCAAACCATACTTGGATAAGTTTGTAATTGTCTTTATCGACGATATACTAATTTATTCAAAGAACAAAAAGGAACATGAAGAACATCTTAAGGCAATTCTGGAATTGCTTAAGAAGGAGGAGTTGTACGCCAAATTCTCTAAATGTGAATTTTGGATTCCCAAGGTACAATTTCTTTGCCACGTGATTGATAGTCAAGGAATTTATGTGGATCCCGCCAAGATCGAATCCATAAAATATTAGGCATCTCCTAAGACTCCAACGGAGATTCGTTATCACTCGGGGAAAGCAAATGTTGTTGCTGATGCTTTGAGCAGGAAAGAGCGAATTAAACCGTTAATAGTCCGAGCCTTAGTAATGACTATTGGTTTGGATCTTCCCAAATAAATCTTGAATGCTCAGACCGAAGCACAGAAACCAAAGAATCTCAAGAACGAAGATGTAGGTGGTATGATCAGGAAGGATATACCGAAGGAAAAGTTAGAACCCTGCGCTGACGGAACCTTATGCTTAAACGGTAGGAGTTGGTTGCCATGTTATGGTGACTTGAGGATTGTGATCATGCACGAGTCCCACAAATTAAAACTCCATCCATCCGGATTGTGATTATGGGCCACGTGCATGTTCTTCATGTTCTATCTCGTTATTAGTATGCCGATATCTTCACCAAAGGTCATCCTTCGGCTTATTTGAAGAATTCCGCACCAGTTTGAGTGTTCGATTGCCTCTCACTCAAACTGCGGGGGAGTATTAGTTTATATGTTTTGACCCATTGTGATTCGGCTTAGCCCGTTTATGTTTCTTCTAGATCTTTCCTATGTAGTCTATATATTGTAACTCATTTATTGAAGAATACAAGGAAAATTACCAATCTAATAGTTTTGTAGTATTAAATGGGAGGATTTATTTGTTTTAAAGAGCTGGATGAATATGGGTAATTAGATGATGAAAAATGTCACTACGAGGTTTAGTGGAAGATTAGTTTTGCAAAACCTTGTTTTATATAGATGGGGATGATGCAAGTATTTTGTTTTGTTAGCTTGCTTTCTTATTAGGGTTAATCACCGGAAAAATCATCATACTTACCCCTATACACTTTTATAAACATCAAAAAAAATTACTTATGTGATCAGTAAAGTGGCTTTTTTGTCTTTTTCTGGGTATCAGTTAACATTTTACCCTCCAAATTACATATGTGGTCCCTGTTAAGTTGCCATCATTTGCATCCATCATCCTTGGGCTAATTTACATAAATGGTCCTTGTAGTCCATGTGGGTTGACTTTGACTTTGTTTTTCCCCAATATTAAAACACATATATCCCCAATAATCTTCCTCGCATCTATTACTTCATTGAAGATGCAAGGGTCGATCATCCACGGTGATGATCATCTTCCACCGGCGATGACAATCTTCTACCGGAGGCGACGATTGTCTACCACAGATGGAGATCTTCCACTAGAGACGAAGATTATCTATTGGCGACGGCGTTTAACTGGAGCACATCTACCGGAGATATCATCAATAAAGGTTGAATTCGATTCCTTTTTTAGCATGATAAAGTTCATGATCTTTCAATTTTGTTGCTTTTTTGCTATATAAAAAAAAGAATGCAGCTATTCATGTGATGAGAGTCAAGAACAAGTAAATACATACACAACACTAGCAATCGTTTATGCTTCCTCTGTTTTGCGGCTTTACACTTGTCGTGTTCTTTATGTCATCCTTTCTCAGAGGATACAGTTTAATTATATTAGGTTTACAAAGTGTTTAGTGTTAAACATAACAATAACAAGATCAAATATTTTTATATGTTTGTAAAAATTATGTAAACAACCGTCAAGGGTTGACTTGATTCTATAAGGCCTTCGACTTCCTAGAGTTCTTTGTAAGGCCGGCTTGATGAATACATGTCTCCGGACTTGATTTAGGTGGCGATGCCATAGGGTTGTGGTTAAAATTGTATTTCCCCTTGTTTTTGAAATTGTTAACAACTATCAGTAGAAAAACTTCAACTGAAAACATAATGTTGCCAAGATGCATTGGACCATTGAACAAAATGACACTTAGTCATTGATATTTGATCTATTAATAGTTGGTCAAGCTAATTCATGTATTATTACCCTTGAAATCCATTTTATTTATCATGATTATATACATTTAGAAGAGATAGTAACTTAGTAAATACATATTTGATTGTTGTAATTCATGATATTCTATCGATTATATATATAATGGCATGATAATTTCTTTTTCATTTTGGTTGCAATCCTATTACGTTATGGAAATCCATGTAGAGATATGGTTCTGGTGGTGGATAACCATCAGAAAGTTCAATATAAGAAAAGGAAGAGAAAACAAAAGGCGTTGAAGAATGATAAATAAGATTTCAAGGGTTTAGGTGAGATAAACGTAAACATGAAAAAGATTGATCTTCTATATCTGGCATGTGATGCCGGTGATGAATTTAAAGCCAATTTAAACAAGATCACAGAAGGAATGGTAAAAGAAGCTGAATTTATGGGGGTTTTAAAGGATTTAGAAGGGGTGTGGAGCGGTGAAAAGAAGTGGAGAAAGTTTGTGAAAGCCACCATTTTTGGGGATGCACTCCCCAAAAACTAGAGAATCTTGCTTGCTCTTCGCCCTCGTGTGTACCTATTTTCTCTTTATTCCTGTAAATTTTAAAGGTAAGTAACGCTATTTCATTCCGATTTATGTTTGACTTATGATGTGTGTAACTTGTGAGTATGATTTATATTTAATTATGTTAATCTTAGATTTAACAAATCTATGTTTCATGAATAAATTTTGGGTATTCTAACTGGTTTTATAACTTGTAATTTCATATGGGGATGGGGTTTGTCATAGTTCTTAGTCTATATCGAATCATATGATCTAATGACAAGTTTGCTTCATTGTCTGCAATAAGCTTAGGAATAATCATCAAGAGTTTTAAAAAATGTTGTTTGATTATATATGTATTTTCTCATACATTTTTCTCTTGTTGTGGTTTATATATATATTTGCATCGCTTGCTTCATGTCATCAGTCCATCAAGAATACAATTTGATTTTTGCAAAGAAGCTGCATTCTATATAAAATCGCTACATGATGTTAATCCTCTTGAAGAAGGGGACATTATGCTCACTGAGAATGATAGCCATGTTTATAACCAACACAAAGTTCCGATGATGAATTATACTAGTTTCATAGCAGCTGATAAAGGGGTGTTTGGTACAAGAATGGCCAGATGGCTCTGTAACTTGTAGATGAAAGTTACTTTTCAGGTAGCCATTTGTTTGGTGTACCATTTTTGAGGTAGCGATTTGAATTGATTATGCTTTGATTAGTTGGCTACCTCAAAAATGATACACCAAACAAATGGCTATCTGACAAGTCACTTACAGAGCCATCTGGCCATTCTTACACCAAACACCCCTTTATCAGTTGCTATGGAACTAGTATAATTCATCATCGGAACTTTGTGTTGGTTATCAACATGGCTGTCATTCTCAGTGAGCATAATGTCCCCTTCTTCGAGAGGATTGGCAACGTATAGCGATTTTATATAGAATGCAGCTTCTTTGCAAGAATCAAGTTGTATTCCTAATGGACTGATGACATGAAGCATGTGATGCAAATATATATAAGCCACAACAAGAGAAAAATGTATGAGAAAAAACATATATAATCAAACAACATTTTTTAAAACTCTTGATGATTATTACTAAGCTTATTGCAGACAATGAAGCAAACTTGTCATCAGATCATATGATTCGATATAGACTAAGAACTATGATAAACCCTTTCCCCATATGAAATTACAAGTTATAAAACCAGTTAGAACACCCAAAATTTATTCATAAAAACATAGATTAGTTAAATCCAAGATTAACATAATTAAGTATAAATCATAATCACAAGTTATACACATCATATGTCAAACATAACTCGGAATGAAATAGCATTACTTACCTTTCAAATTTACAGCAATAAAGAGAAAATGGGTACACACGAGGGCGAAGAGCAAGCAAGATTCTCCAGTTTTTCAGGGAGTGCATCCCCAAAATTGGTGGCTTTCACAAACTTTCTCCGCTTCTTTTCATTGCTCCATACCCCTTCTAAATCCTTTAAAACCCCTATAAATTAAGCTTCTTTTACCATTCCTTTTGTCATCTTGTTTAAATTGGCTTCAAATTCATCACTGGCATCACGCGCAAAATATAAAAGATCAATCTTTTTCCCGTTAACGTTTATCTCACCTAAACCCTTGAAATCTGATTTATCATTTTTCAACGCCTTTGGTTTTCTCTTCCTTTTCTTATTTTAAACAATCTAATGGTTATCCACCACCAGAACCATATCTCTGCATGGATTTTCATAACACAACCAAAACAAAAAAGAAATTATCATGTCATTATATATATAATCGATAGAATATCATGAATTGCAACAATCAAATATGTATTTACTGAGTTACTATCTCTTCCAAATGTATATAATCATGATAAATAAAATGGATTTCAAGGGTAATAATACATGAAATAGCTTGACCAACTATAAAAAGATCAAAGATCAATGACTAAGTGTCATTTTGTTCAATGTACTATGGCATCTAGCACATTTTGTTTTCAGTGAAGATTTTCTATTGAATAGTTGTTAACAATTTCAAAAACAAGAGGAAAGACGATTTTAACCACAACCCTATGGCATCACCACCTAAATCAAGTCCATAGACATGTATTCATCAAGTCGGCCTTACAAAGAACTCTAGGAAGTCGAAGGCCTTATACAATCATATGAACCCTTGACGGTTGTTTACATACTTTTCACAAACATATAAACAAAAAAATACCATTTGATCTTGTTATTGTTATGTTTAACACTAAACACTTTATAAACCTAAAATAATTAAACTGTATCCTCTAAGAAAAGATAACAAAAAGAACACGACAAGTGTAAAGCCGCAATACATAGGAAGCATAAACGATTGCTAGTGTTGTGTATGTATTTACTTATTCTTGACTCTCGTCACATGAATAGTTGCATTCTTTTTCTTTATATAGCAAAAAATCAACAAAATTGAAAGATCATGAACTCTATCATGCTCAAAAAGGAATTGAATTCAACCTTTATTGATGAGATCTCTGGTAGATGTGCTTCGGTTAAACGTCGTCGCCGGTAGATGTGCTCTGGTTAAACGACGTCGCCTGTAGATAATCTTCGTCTCCAGTGGAAGATCGCCATCTGCAGTAGACAATCGTCGCCTCCGATAAAATATTGTCGTCGCCGGTGGAAGATCGTCATCACCGTAGATGATCGACCCTTGCATCGTCAATGAAATAATAGATGCGAGGAAGATTATTGGGGATATATGTGTTTTAATATTAGGGAAAAACAAAGTCAAAGTCAACCCACATAGACTACAGGGTCCATTTATGTAAATTAGCCCAACGATAACGGATGCAAATGATGACAACTTGACAGGGACCACATATGTAATTTGGAGGGTAAAATGATAACTGATACCCAGAAAAAGACAAAAAAAACCACTTTAATGTGCTATTGATCTATGATGTAAACGCCCGGATTCATTATTCAGCTGCGACCCTATTTGAGGTGTTACTGTCACAGGACGGAAGAGACAGCGTACCAGATTAACTTTATCAAGCATATCTTCAAAAAGAAGGATCTATGGCATTCAAACGACTGTCCTTAGGAATCGACAATACTCATTGTCACATTCAGAGATAATCTTATTGATTCTTCTGCTTATAGTGGCTATTATTTCAAGCCATAAGAGCCATTACGATTGAATGGCATGCTTTTGGTTTAACATAAAATGAAGGTTTTATTTCATTTTTGGGATGTTGTATACACATTGGTAATTTACATTTTTATAAAAATGTAGGAAAATCACTAGAACGTCCAAACTAAAGTCACATGGATACTATAGTAACTTTTCTATTGTATAATCCAAACAAACGAACGACATAGCTGCTTAAATAATTAAGTAATCTCATCAGCTACAAAAATAAACAATCTCATATGTAGAGCATGTGTAGTTTTAGTTGAAGGGAAAAAATAGGAAAATACAGTTAATTGAGTGAGGATAATAACTCAACAGAGTTTCTTATTGATGGATAAACATAGAAACTATAGTTAATAGAGTATATAAATGATTGCATGTTTAATTTGACTCTGTGTTGACGAGGTAATAGCACTCCTATATATTTTAAGCTATTTTACATTTTAAAAACCCTCTCTGGAAAGTGTAATATATATTATATATGTAAGACATTTTTTTTAATTTGAATTGCAATTTAAGATGTTGCTGGAACAATTTAATCCTTAACTTTCCTAATGTTTAACTGAATTAATTGATTAAAGTATTAAATCCCTATCTCTAGAACTAGGTATCATTGATTAAAGTGAAATCTTTAAAACTTGTAGGTATGAAGTAGAAAATTAACTATTTAAAGAATATTAAATAAATCATGCACATAATACAATTACTCACATTGTCTTCTTCGTTGAAACACAAAACCAGAACGTAAGGTTTTTTTTTTCACTTTTCGGATTGTTTCGTAATGAATTTGACAAAATGAAACACGTCACGATTGACGTTTGAAGGACCAACGATTCTAATGGTACTAGTTAAAAGAGCCGCGAACAACCGAAACTCGAAACCGAAAACCAAAACTGTTACTCGTCTTCTTTAACCTTAAGCTAAATCCCTAACCAAAAATGGTATATTTCGCCTGAGCCGAAAATTGTGTATATTCCGCCTAAACCAAAATGGTGTATATTCTGCCTAATCGAAAATGGTATATTCCGCGGTTTTTGAGAACTGTATATTCTGCGGTTTTGAGAAATATATATTTTGCTTCTTTTAAAAAGTGTATATTTCGCTTCGTTAACCTATATATTCTGCCCTTTTAGGAAAGTGTATATTTCGCTTCTTTAATCTGTATATTCCGCCCTTTTAGGAAAGTGTATATTTCGCTTCTTTAACCTGTATATTCCGCCTCTTTTGGAAAGTGTATATTTCGCTTCTTTAACATGTATATTCCGCCTCTTTTGGAAAGTGTATATTTCGCTTCTTTTGTTTCTAACCTGTCCAGCCCACAAAAAATGCCAACACCTTTGTCCTTATTTCGAACACAGATCCATGATAATAGGAGTCTTGTTCCCTTCTTGTTCTCAATAATTCAAACAAAAGTTTTATCCTTTTTCCTTTTTAGACCACGACACAGATAAGCTATTAAAAAAATTGACACAATAAGCTAGAAGTGATTGAGAAAAGAAAGTTTATAGCTTTATGAAAGATTAAGCAAAAAGCAAATAAGTTGTTCCTACTAAATAAGCCTAAAATAAATCTGTTTTATAACAACAGATTAAGGCCACGAAAAAGAGTTATTAATATATCTACCATAGGATTTGAATAATAAAGTCCGAAGCTTTGTGAACTAGATAAGCTAATACCTAATTTCAACTAGAAAATAAAGACGTGGACAAATAAGCTAAAAAAGGCTTTTGAAAAATATGTTACAACTCGTTTTAAGCCACAAAGCAAAGTGTTAATTAATCTTGTTATGTTTTCCAAAAGAGTTATAAACTTTATAGTAAAATAAGCAAATAAAAGAAATCAAAGCCAAATGTATAATGGGGCCAAAAAGGTGTCGTATAAGCTCAAATAACACCAAAACTTATCACCAAACCCACCCGTGGCGAGTGATACTGGTATGTGCTTAATTACACATACCTTTTACCTATTAAAACGAGCCTAAATGACCAAAAATGGACATAAAATGCCAAATATATGTTTGTTTTGCTTTGTATACTGTGCAGGTAACGGATAATCTCTAAAGGACAAAAACGAAGCCAAAACCAACAAAACTGAGCACGGGAATGGAAAGAGCGTGAAAAGTTAAAGTCAAAGTCAAAGATCAAAGCCGAGGACATAAGCATCCTATTGGACCAACCCGCACCCAAGTTAATGGGCCAGGTCAGGCCATTAATCATCAATTATAAGCCTTAAGCTTTTAAGCCTTCATAAAAAGCTCAAATCCAAAACCATTATAACCGTCCAAAACACCATAAGCCGCAAAACATTTAACCAACCCCTTTTACTGATTACATAGATATTCCTAAGGACAAACATTGCTAGTCCCTTAAGGACTAACACAGTTAGTTCCCTACCTCCTAACAGAACCTTTGCACCCTTAGTCCTTTTTCCCCAACCTCGTTAAAAAATCAAACTAACAGTACCCCCAAATCTATTTCTCGCCAAACCCTCCTCACACTATTCATCTCCTTGTCACCCCTTGCTAACACCCCGCCATAGGCGAAACACGAGGCGATAACATGAATGGATAACATCACAACACATGAGTCTATATAGAGAATAATAAAAATGAAAGAAACAAATAAGTAAAGTATAGACCAAAGTGTCATAACAATACCCAATAACTAAACAGAAACATAAAAGACGTCTTATTGATGAAAAAGAATATCCACTAATAAAAGACATGAAAACAATACTCATACATTGCTAAACAATGCACATAATAAACTTCAAGCTCCTACGTCTCTTTTCTTCCATTTCGCTACCGTCATGGTGCTCACAACTGAAAAATGATGCTAAAATACGTCAACACATGGTTGGTGAGAGTCATAGGTTTAGGACGGACAATATTAAACTTTAAAACAACATTTCTGTGATTATCAAAAAGTCATTTGGAAAACTATGAAACTAACATGAACTTACGCTAGCATGCAAATCAGATTCACCATATCACAAAAGAAAACCATACACATACTGGTAGGGAAACGTACCCCCCGATCCACTAATAAATCATGGAAAAAAGATGCCAATACCCACATTCCAGACTTTGGTACCGATAACACAATAATACAAAGGAGTTGATCACCTCCAGGATCTTTCCTACATAAGTAAGAAATCATAACACCACATTACCACTCGGGATAAATCACAAGTCTTGCCTACATGAGTAGACCGATAACACCAATATCACATTCAACAAAGCAACAATAAGTCCAAATAACAGTAACATATTGTCCTACACAATTAACCACATAAATCACAGCATTCAAAACATCTTTAGATCACAAGCGTCATTTTCATCCCAAAATGTAAAGACATTAAAAAATGGGACTATGAAACTCACCTGATTGCTAGCTTCAAATCCACAAACACTTTACAAATCTCACGAACAATCTAAACAATATAAGCACAAAATAAGTTACCATCAAATAGGCATTCAACCCAAAATGAGTTAACCACTCAATAATGATGGATGCCTATGTGATCTATCCATAGTCCATATACTTGTTTTATAATGCTTAATTAAATCTTACATTTACTATTTGCACCTAACCGTTACACTTAACACTTTCTGGTTTTACGCAGAATTTTACTCTCACTTGCGTGCCCTAAACGCACTACTTAAACACTCCCATAATTCAAACCAAAATTCACCATGCTACATATATGTCCTATGAACCTCTCATAGCTCTCCCAAAGTCACTACCCTTCTATAATATCCCTAACAATATTCATTAATCCAAGTGTTTAAAATACGTCCAGAATCTGACCTTTAAAAAGTATGGCATTAATTACCCAACTTAAACCCCTCTATGACCTTAGCCAAAATTCAGAGGTCACACACAATATATGAACTAACTTTCACGTGACTTAGAGCCTCTAACTCAGTGTCTATGTATTTTTAGAAAAATCAAAATCAAAACTGAAATTCGTCACTGTTTTACACACTGATTTCGTATTGACCATTTGACCCACTTTCCGACCATAAAAACTTATGAGGATGGATTTTATAGAAAGTAGACTCTCTGAGGTTATCTCTAGTATGTTGTAAATTATTTATTTGATCTTTTATGACCGAGTTATGCTCGTTACAAGACTGCCTAACTTTCTGCAGTGAATTAACGCATCTTAATTCAAGCGATCTAACCCTAACGCATGAACCTATCGCTAATCTAATTAACTATAAGATTAGAGCTAACATCATAATATCATAAACTTTCTGGAAATTAATTACCCTAATTTATAACCCTATTTTTAAACCTAAATCCATCACAATTTAAGTTACTAGAAAAATTAGACGAACGAGAATTAAAAGTCGAATCGTACCTTAAAGCGAAACCCTAAAAAATTTCGTCTTCTCCTTTCTTCTCTCCTTATGGCCGCCAAAAATTAAAAAAGGGGAGGGTTAGGGCTTTTAGATTAGTATTATATAGGCATCAAGGTAAATCGAGTATAAGTCTAAACAAGGTTTTAGATAGGATTAGGATTTCCTCTTTTTTTTTCTTTTAATTCGTATTTCCGGCCGGAATTTATTATAATAGATTTATTTTATTTTTTTTTTATTTTTTTTATTTTATATTTACAATTAAAACCTTAAGTTTTTATAAAAACCTTAATTAATTTGACTAAACCTTTTTGCTTAAACGCAGTGTACTATCTTTCTAAAAATAACTTTTCATTTCCATCCTAACTTTCTAAAAATAGAAATTTTACTTTTTCTTAATCTAACACTTAAACGCTAAACCTATTTTAAATAACTAAAAAAAATACATATACGTATAAATACTTACACATTTAAGACAAAACATTAAATTCACGATAATTATTTCCCTGTTACTAAAAGTGAATCAAAGAGAACTCCACAATTTTCACACATTAATATCCAACCTTATTGAGATGATCACCACTCATTACATGGATTACCAACATCTCATAAACACATAATAGCACACAAAACACATAAACATCACATAAACCGTACATTGCAACAGACATATAAGTCAACACTAAAGGTTTGACTAATCTGCTCAAGTCACGGTTGTTACATTATCCCCACCTTGAGAAAATCTCGTCCCGAGATTTAACTACTCGAGGCAATATAACTATCGACAAACACTGAGGACACTTAGACCTCATTTAATCCTTGTGTTCCCTAGTAAACTCAGGACCACGCTTCGAATCCAAACGAAATTATACTAACACTATCTTACTACGCTTTAAAACTCAAGACCTCATTCGTCCACAGACTCAACTGTTTCCTTAACAAAACAAAAGTCTTGTCAACCTTAATCGTGACAAACTCCACAAATCAAAATCCAACTGCTTATGACTTTACTTACCCTTACAGGGTGCAATAGCAACACAACAACTCCACATGAAAGGAAACATCCGACTAACCATGAACCTCGCCCGTCATCAGGCAACTCGTAAAAACCTTAGGTGTGTAACAACGTCCATTTACAACCCGGGTTTCGCAACTCATCAAACAAGAAACTGTCTTGAAACCAAGTAAAATGTTGTTACCAAAGACCGTAAGCCCAACTTTTTAAGAAATCGACACGACTATCGGAGTTTATTCATAAAATAACTTTAACCAGAATCACACAAACACATCTAAGGGCATACTAAGGTCTACAAGACCCTTAACGTACCTAATTCAATTAAAACTCAACAAAGGATGATTTCTTAATCATAAGATAAACTTCCACTAATTATCTCCACATCAACTTTGCTTCCAAGAACAATGTCACACCAACATGACTTGAAATCCTAAGGACCTCACTTCGAGTCCAACCGAATCTTAACTCAGTGAACAATAATTGCTTCAAACGACACACGTAAACTGCATTCACCAAATACTTCAAATTTGACACACGAAACGTGTCATGCTCACTCCTCAACTCCTTTAGGTAATCTCACCTAATAATCCTTTCAAAGATCTCAAATGGACCTACTTACCTTGGTATCTTAGCAATAACATCCTTAGTTATCCTTTCCCACTTCTACTCGGGTAACTTAGGTTGTAGCAACAATCCTGAAGACCCTTGATACTCAACTTCCACTTCCGAATATGCTAAATACTTACTACCGCAACTAGCTATATCCTTCTTCATACTCAGCCATCGATTAGTTAACCTAAAACCACACAACATCGTATCCGCTCCAGGATGGATAGAATACTTTGTCGTAACCGCCTCTCATAGAAAGTCCTACATCTCTCCAAATAAGAGATCCATACCTTGTCTAACCAATATGAACAAGCCCCATATCTTTCACACTCGTTGGTCCCAAACCATACAACTTCTTATGTTTGACGCTGTTCTTTAGGGGGGTCACTTATCCTATACCACCAACATCCTTTCTCGATCTTAGCTTGGATCGTCATACGTCAATCCAGAACTCATTCTTGGCTTCACTTTTTTTTCCTACTCCATGATTCAACAACTGCATTTGCCTTTCCCAGATGGTAGCTTGAGACCTCGAAACCGCACTCAACTAAATAACTTCATCATCACTCTGCTCATGTATCAATCTCCTGATTGAAAGTGCATTGGAAACATTCATGATCCGTATAGATTACTCTCAACGTCTTGTTCACTTAATGCCTCTAGCATTATAGGGCAAAACCTACCACGTTAGTCATACAATCCTTCATAAGAACCTTGAGTTGTCGCGACGTACATGCAATCACCTTCTTTTTTTTTTCCAAGCATGCTTCCAAGTCCTTGTTTCGCGCGTCATAATATACTACGAACTCTTCTGCTCCTTTCGGCAATGCCAAGATCGGCTCATTACCCACTTGATTCCTTCGACATCTAGATAGCTTCCTCTATGCTTCGCTTTCACGTTGTTGGAAAAATTCACGTACATCTTCTCGTCCTTTAGTGACTCCATGACCATCCTCACGTGCGACTCGTACTCCTCCTTAGACTTCGGGTCGGTTTAAAATATCATCCGAATATATACGTTAACTAGCTTGTCTATATACGGCCATGCACACCCGGCTTATTAGCTCTATGAAAACCACTAGTGCAGTTAGTTAACACAAAAAGGATAGCCGTAACTTTTAACGAGTTTCATTTACGCATATCAAAAAAAAACTTCTTAGCTACATCATCCTCGTAGCACCCTTCATATGGCGACTCACATACAATTTTCTATCACACTCTAAAACTACTCGAAATAATCTATGCACATTTCAAACGACGTCACCTTCTTCCTCTGAGGGATACCGATCGGAGACATACGCTTCTCACAACAAGAGGTACCAAAATCAAGTAAAAACAAGACTCTCAATTCCACTGGGGATTTTGAATAATTTCATGTCACTTCGCTACCATCAATCGCACGCATCTCAGAAGAATGTACCAAACCATCAACTCTAGAACCCACACCATGAAGAAAACACCAAACTTTCACATGCACCAATTGTATGGACCAAAAATCACACAATCCAAAAGAAAAATATAATCAAATGTAAACGTTGATATAACGAATGAACAAACAGATCTAACCAACGCATCAACGATGCTAGAAACTGCCTCATGAATAATCCCACAGTACCATGACACCATTAATTAAAAGATTAGAACCTTTGTATCCAACACCGATTTTTTACCCAAAAGGAAACTTTCCCTCATAACCTTAACCAATCATTTAAAAATCAATAAATTACCCTTAGTTGAAAATGTCAATAATTTAAGTGTAAAAAAAAATTTAAATAAATTTTTCATAAACTTATTTAATTTATCCATTTTATAAAAGGAATCAAAAGATGGTGAAAACAACTGTGTTGCAATTATATTTTTATGATTTATTTTCGAAAGAAGTTTTTAATACCTAAATGGAAATAGAAATCGAATAACTTAATTTTAAAATGTAATTTATGACTCACAACAAAGACATTAAGGATAGCAAAATTAGACTCCCAACATACTTTTAAGGATTCCATACCTCAAAATATTAATTTACTACTTAAACGAATACGACAAGAACTCTTGCAACCAAACAAACCATCAGGACTCATCCATAACCAACGGTCCCTAAACCAAACCAAAAAGATCGTCCACCTTTAGATACAGGAAAACAAATCAAACGCCAAACGGAAGAACATAGAACAACCATTTCTATGATGACAACTAGAAATACCAACACAACATTAGATTGTATTCTCAACGAACAACTAGCTAGACCGAACAACCTTAAAGAATCGCGACGACAACACAAACACCAACAGGTATCCCGATGTATCCGCAACTGATAGATAAAGAAAACCTCACGATCTACTTAACTCGATCCTTTATAATCGCTTAAAGGGTAAGAGAATAATTCTTTAAAACATAACACCACCTCAACAGGATCTTACAATCACATCTTACACTACTACCACATAGCTATCCAACTTACATCCTTACATATACATACAAGGCATCAATGATCCCAAAATGCAATTCAAAGATCACAAGTCCACGTTGAGTGACACCTATATAATTATGTTTCGCGACCATAATATAATTACACCTTTTGCACACGTTTACGACTTCCAAGACCAACATATCTCAATGATAACAAACACATCTACCAAAATAGCACTTAATAATAATCCAAATATAAATAAAAACATGATAAGCTATCTACCAAACCATAAAATCCCAATCGACCTAAACGAAACATACGTCCATCGTAAGACCTATAATATAAAAACAATCCTCGGTATAGCAACGCATCGAGTAAAAAAAAATAAACTTACGTTGGGTCCTCGCTTGGTTGACTTTTCTCTCTCAAAAGTCACCCAATTCCGCGAGTCCAGTGAAGTAAATAATCTCCCAACGATATCCCTTAAGGATAGGGGAAGGCACGATTAAAACAATAACAAAGGGGTATATACTATTAGATCCCCATAATGAAAAAGTATATATATCATATTATATATTAGTAAATCAAAATAGAAAAAAAATTCAAAGCTTTTAGGTAGCGTGAAACATATGGTATATACGTAACAACAAACAACCCGCACCTTAAAGCTTTGCAATTCTTACTATTTTGAATTACTACTATATCATAATGATATATAACTATTTCATTATATGGGATCTAATAGTAATAGTACCCCTTTGTTATTGTTTTAATCGTCCTTCCCCTATCCTTAAGGGATATCATTGGAGATTATTACTTCACTGTACTCGCGGAATATGGGTGACTTTGAGAGAGAAAAGTCAAACAACAAGACCCAAGCAGAGACCCAACGTAAGTTATTTTATTTCTACCTCATGCGTTAGCTATAACCGAGGATGATTTTTATATTTTAGGTCACGATGTGACTTATGTTTCGTTTGGTCAATTGGGATTTTATGGTTTATAGATGGCTTATCATGTTATAATTATATTTGGATTATTATTAAGTGCTATGTGGTAGATGTGTGTTATCATTGAGATATGTGGTCTTGGAAGTAAGTACACGTGTGCAAAAGGTGCAATTATAATTATGATCGCGAACATAATTATAAAGGTGTCACACACGTGGACTTGTGACTTTGATTGCATTGATCATTGTTGCTTGTATGTATTATGTAAGGATGTAAGTCTGGATAGCTATGTGATAGTAGTGTAGATGTGATGTGAGATCCTGTTGAGGATGGTTGTATGTTAAAGAAATTATTCTCTTAACCCTTTAAGCGATTAAAAAGGATCGAGTTAATAACGTGAGGTTTTCTTTCACTATCAGTGCGGATTACATCGGATACCTGTAGGTGTTGTCTGTCGCGATTCTTAAGTTGGTTCGTTTAGCTCGTTTTCGTTAGATAGTCCTACTGCTGTGTTGGTTTAATCTATTTGTTCATCATAGAACAGGAGTTCCATTTCCCTTTTGCGTTTGATTGTTTTTCTTATCTAAAGGTGACGATTACTTTGGTTTGGGTTTCTAAGACGTTGGTATGGATGAGTCCTTACTGGTTTGGGTTTGTTTAGGCAATTCTTGTCGTATTCGTTTTCAAGTAAATTAATATTTTGTATATGGAACCTTAAGGTATTTTTGGAGTCAAAAAAAAAAAAAAAAAAAAAAAAAAAAAAAAAAAAAAAAAAAAAAAAAAAAAAAAAAAAAAAAAAAAAAAAAAAAAAAAAAAAAAAAAAAAAAAAAAAAAAAAAAAAAAAAAAAAAAAAAAAAAAAAAAAAAAAAAAAAAAAAAAAAAAAAAAAAAAAAAAAAAAAAAAAATTTTGGCTATCTTAATGTCTATTGTTGGGAGTCATCAATTCCTTTCAAATTAATTATAGTCCGATATCATTATCTTTGGTATAAAAACTTCTTTCGAAAATAAATAATAAAAATAAAATGAAACACATTTGATTTTAACCATCTTTTGATTCCTTTAAAAAATGAATAATTAAAATAAGTTATGAAAAATTTTATTTAAATGTATTTTTACACTTAAAATTAAATGACGATTTCAACTAAGGTAATTCTATTGTTTTAAAATGATTGGTATAAGGTTATGAGGGAAAGTTTCCTTGGGTAAAAATCGGTTTTGGTACAAAGGTTCTTAATCTTTTAATTAATGGGTCATGGTACGTGGTATTATTCATTGGGCGTTTCTAGCATCGTTGATGCGTTTGTTTAATCGGAGGTTCATTCGTTTACAACGTTTACATTTGATTATTTTTTCTTTTGGAATTGTGTGATTTTTAGGTCCATACTCAATTGGTGCATGTGAAGTTTTGGTTTCTTCATGCGTGGTCCAGATTGATGATGGTCATATCTCTGATGGTAATCTGAATAGAGGAACTATGAAACACACAACGCTTATGAGAACATTTTGATTTTTTAAAATAGAGAATTTTATTTTTGCATAGGTCAGCGCCGTGCATGAACTACACACAAACCAAGTGGGCCTAGGAGAGTCTTGTTTTACAGTTTGATTTAGAACCTCTTTGTTGTGAGAAGCGTCTGTATTGCTTGGTAAGAAGAAGAAAGGTGAGAAGATTAGAAATGTGCATAGATTATTTCGCGTAGCGTGGGATAGAAATTACGTATGTGATGACGCCAATGAAGGGTGCACGAGAAGATGTAGCTACGACAGTTTTTTTTAGAATGTGGTTAATGAACACAGTTAAAAGTTACGGCTATGCCTTTTAGGGATAACCAATGCACTAGTGGGTTTTCATAGAGCAAATAAGCCGGTGTGCATGGCCTTTAAATTGTTAAAAATTTATATAGACAAGCTAGTTAACGTATATAGACAAATGATATTTTAAACCGACCCTAAGTCTAAAGAGGAGTACGAGTCGCACGTGAGTGATGGTCATGGAGACACTAAAGGACGAGAAGATGTACGAAAATTTTTCCACCAACGTGCAAGCGAAGCAAAGCGGAAGCTATCTAGATGTCGAAGGAATCAAGTGGAGAAATGAGCCGATCTTGCATTGCCGAAAAGGAGAAAGAAAGAGTTCCGTAGTATATTATGACCTCGAAACAGGACTTGGAAGCATGCTATGAAAAAAAGGGAGAAGGTGATTGCTTGTACGTCGCGACAACTGAAGGTTCTTATGAAGGATTGCATGACTAACGTGGTAGGTTTTGCCTTATAATGCTAGAGGCATTAAGTGAACGAGACATGGAGAGTAATCTATACGGATCATGAATGTCTCCAACACACTTTCAATCGGAAGGATTGAACATGAGGCAAAGATGATGGATGGATGTTATTTAGTGAGTTTGATTTCGAGGCCAAGTACCATCTGGGAAAGGCAAATGTAGATGTTGTACCGTGGAGTAGGAAGAAGGAGTGAAGCCAAGAATGAGTTCGAGATAGATGTACGATGATCCGATCTAGGTTTGAGAAAAGGATGTTGGTGGCATAAGATAAGATGTCCAAAGCAAAGAACGCGTCAACATAAGATGTGGCGTGGCTTGGACCAACGAGTGTGAAAAGAGATGGAGAGTAGTTCATATTGGTTAGACAAGGTTCAGACCTCCATTTGGAGAGATGTAAGGACCTTGGCTATTGAAGAGGCGTATACGACAAAGTATTCTATCCATCCTGGAGCGGATACGATGTTGTGTGGTTTTAGGTTAACTAATCGATGGCTGAGTATGAAGAAGGATATAGCTAGTTGCGGTAGTAAGTATTTAGCGTATTTGGAAGTGGAAGTTGAGTATCAAGGGTCTTCAGGATTGTTGCTACAACCTGAGTTACCCGAGTAGAAGTGGGAAAGGATAACTAAGGATATTGTTGTCAAGTTACCAAGTGTGAGTAGTGGATACGATGCGATTTGGGTGTAGTCAATGGATTGACTAAGTCACCCCATTCCTAGCTATGCTTAGAACAAGTATGGTAGATTTTAGAGGTAATTGGAATACTCACTTTCGTGAGATGAGTTTTTCCCTAAGGTGGGGATTATCATTCGAGTATGGATGTGCTTCATTTGAAGCATGGTATGGAAAGGAATGTAGGTTACCGTTTTATGGGCCGTAACTGGAGAGAGTGAGTTGAATGGATCGAATTTGGTACAAGAAACAACCAACAAGATAGTGGTAATACAGGAAAGGCTTGAGGCAGCCAAATTGTCGAAAGTGTTAGCTTGGTAGTAGTGGGAAACTTTTGAATTAATGCTGGTAGGTTATGGGTGGTTGAAGGTCTCACCTTGGAGAGGTGTAGTACGTTTGGAAAGAAAGACAAGTTAGAACCGAGTTATGTAGGACCATTTGAGATCCTTGGATGGATTGGGCCTATAGTTCGGTTGAGAATTTCTGTCTTATGAGCTGAGTATCGGAAAATTAGATTGGGAGGTGCTGAAAGTTTGAGTAAACCTGAATTTGCGTGGATTCTTTAGATACGTTGAGCTTTGTAACATCTTATATCTTAATTTCAAGACAGTTCTTGTTTGATGAGTTGCGAGGTTAAGATATAAAACACGTTGTTACAATAACTTAAGGGTTTTGATAAGTTTTCTCGATGACGAGCGAGGTACATGTAGTGGGATGCTTCTTTTCGTTTGGGGTTGTTGTGTTGCTAATTGCACCCTTGTGGGGGTAAGCAAAGTCATTAGCAGTTGGATTCGGATTTTGGAAGTTAGTCGAGGTTAAGGTTGACAAGACTCTTTGTTTTGTCAAGGAACCGATGATGTTGTGGACCGAGAGGTCATGAGTAAAAGCGTAGTATGATAGCATTAGTGAAAGTTCGTTGGGATTCGAAGCGTGGTCCTGAGCTTACTTAGGAACGCAAGGATCAAATGAGGTCTAAGTGTCCTCCGTTGTTTGTCGATAGTGCTAATGCCTCGAGTAGTTAAATCTCGGGACGAGATTTTCTCAAGGTGGGGATACTGTGACAACCATGACTTGAGCAGGTTGGTCAAACCGTAGTGTTGACCTAAATGTATCTGTTGCAATGTATGGTTATGTGTTTATACGTGTTTATATGTGTTTGTGTGGGATATGTGAGATTGGATAATCAATCCATTGAGCGTGATCGTCTCATTGGGATTGGATTTGTGTTGAATTTTGTGAAGTTCATTTCGTTCACTTTTGGTGACAAGGAAATGATTTCGGTGATTGAAGCGGTTTCGCGTTAATTGTGTAAGTAATTATACGTATACGTATTTTTGTGTTAGTAATTTAAGATAAGTTTAGGTTTTAGAGGTTAAGTTAAGAGAAATGAGTTATTTGATGGAGAAATTTCATTTTAATAGAAGAAATGAAATTTCACTTTGGAATGGTTAGATTTAATAAAAATGAAAAGTAAATATTTTTAAAGGTCTAGAAAAATGCTTTACGCAAGAAAAGTAATGTCAAATACGCTTAGAGTTTTTATAAATAACTTAGAGGTAAAGCAATCATTAAGTTAAATAAAAAATAAATAAATAAAATATTTTTTTTATACCAAGAATATAAAAAAATGAATTTAGAGAGGAAAAAGAAAGAAAAAAAAAGAAATTTTAAAAGGAAACAAATACTAATTAGATCTTATCTATAATTAATTGAGGGTCTATAAATACAAAATAAAATCCCTCAAACCCTCCCCCATTTGTGTGACCGGTCGAACAAGAGAGAAAAGAGGAGGAAAAATTAGGGTTTTTGCTTTTGTGAAGAAATCAAAGCTCTAAGGTAAGTTATAATTAATCCTTGTAGTTCAAAAATCATTAATTCATGTAATAATTATATGAAGAATTAGGGTTTTGTAAAAATAAGTAACTTAAATGCTATAATAATCATGTTATAATAAATAGGATTAAATTCGAACTTATGGATGTAATAGGTTAATACTAAAATCGCGATAGAATATGATTTGGAGTTGAGGCAAGAATTAGTTTGTTTTGTTCGGGAGCCATTAACACAAAGAATGGTAATAAGATTTTGTCAAGTATCCGTGCCTATAATGTAGCTCATATAGACTAGATTTCAGAACATCTGGCCTCGAAGGATTAATAGGTCGGGAATCATTCAACGTTGTTGCAAGAAAAGTTGCCAAAGCAGAAAATACGGTCCATATTAGGATCAGATTACGAGTATAAAACCCCCACATAAAAATTCTAATTTAGCTTAGTCCTTTAACAGAAGTCAAGTTATATGTGTTTACTAACGACCATAAATGTATTTAGCCTTTATTTGTTTGTCTAAGTAATGGTTATTACGGTCATAACTTTTTAGTGTGCAATCAGATCCGGAATTGGGACTAGATTTGAAGATTGATTTATCTTAGAGTACTAGTGCATGTAAATGGCTCTTTGAGAATCATAAGTAGTTATATACTCATAAATGATCATAGGTGATTTTGGTATGAATTATTGAGGTCAGTAAGAATAGGTTTTGAGTACGTTAAGTTCGCGTCAAAATTCTACGTTTTTGGTAAATTTTAAGACTTTGAAATAAAGTGTAAACGAGATTGGTAATGTCGGCATGGTGTCGAGGGGAGACCCAAGGAGGGTAACTAAACCCTTATAACATCTAACATATGATTGTTAAAGTGCTTAAAGCTTTTGGATAGCAGCGTGTAACACAGTTATTTAGTTGGTTATAGAATTTGTGCTAGTTGTTTGTGAAGCTTATTGTTGGAATCTTTTGGAAAGCTAAGCAAAAGTGAGTTTCATAGCCCCTTTTTCTCATGATATTTTGAGGTGAGAATGATGCTTGTCTAGTCTGTCTTGTCTTGTTTTGTTTTGCTTGTCTTGTCTTGTCTTGTCTTGTCTTGTCTTGTTGTTGTTGTTCAAGTTGTGATATTTAGAGCGTGGGTAACGTTCCTACCACAGAGTTATGAGATGACTTTCGCCCTACATTTGGTAAGATCCTTGAAGTGACAACTCCTTGTGTATTTAGACTCTCGGACCAAGATTCTGGAAATGGGATTGTATTCCTTTCTATGACTATTAGTGAGCTGCGAGGTAAACCCCTACCTCAATGTTTGATATAGATGTGGATCGACGGCACATCTGTCCGTATTGTTGTTACTTTTTGTCATGAAGTGTTTTGGTAATCGCAGCAGCTAATTAAAGTTTATTTGATTTTGTTGTGTTTCGTAAACCTATATACACGCTCAACTTTATGTGACAAGTTCTTTAAGCATCATTTTCAGGTGACATAATGGTGCTAAGATAGTAGTGAAGTGGCTAAAGAGAACCGTAGGATGTCTTGGAGTTTATTTTATGCGTTATGTTTTGGATAACTTCTGCGATTGGCATATTTGGTTTTAGATTATGTTTTGCATGTCATTTATTGACGAAACTTTTTCTCATTAATAAAGACACCATTAGGTTTTGGGTATTGTTATGACACTTTGTGTCTTTGCTTTACTTTAGTTTTCATTTTAGTATTCTCTATATAGACACCATGTGTTGTGATGATATCCATTCTTGTTTACGCCTCGCGTTTCCGCCTTGGCGGGGTGTGATAGTATCAGAGCTTTGCTTTGAGAAACTTTGATCTAGAAGAAATGGAGTTTGAATCTACAAACAGTAATACTACTGCTAAGCTAACCATACCCAAACTAGGTGAGTATGAGATGTGGGTGATTAGAATTAAGCAGTACTTTTAGATCTAAGACTATGCTCTATATGAGGTCATAGAGAATGGTGATTCATGGGTGTTTGTACCACAAACAGCACAGGAGAATGGTACTTCAGTTATAAAGATGTCTATACCTGTAACTGCTGAAGAAAAGACAAATAAGAAGAATGATGTGAAGGTCAGAAGCTTACTACTCATGGCACTTCCCAATGAGCATCAACTCACATTCAGTCAGTACCCTGATGCTAAAACAATGTTTGCTGCCATTGAAACATGATTTGGAGGTAATGCAGCTACTAAGAAAACTTAGAAGATACTTTTGAAGCAACAGTACGAAAATTTTAGTGCATCAAGTGCAGAGTCTCTTGACTCTATCTTTAATAGGCTTCAAAAGATTTTGAGTAGGCTTGCAATTTTGGGTGTAGTCATAGCTCAAGAAGACTTAAATTTAAAATTTTTGAGCAGCTTGCCCCCTGAGTGGAACACTCATGTAGTTGTGTGGATGAATAATCCCTAGAAGTTAAAACAATAAGCCTTGTTGATATTGTACAACAACTTCAAAAATTGCTAGCCAAAAGGTAAAGAAATCTATTGGTGCAAGTACAGGAGCTCAAAAACTTGCCTTCATGACTGATATCCGTACACTAGCAGTACTAAGATGCTAAACACTTGCCTAGTACCACAAGTTAAGTACTTGTAGCCCTAATGTTAACATTCTAGTTCCAATTTATACTAGCTAGCTTTAGTGATAATGCTGTGTATGCTTTCATGGTTGAAAATCCTAATGGTTCTAATCTTTTACATTAAGACTTAGAGTAAATTCATGAAGATGATCTGGAAGCAATGGATTTGAAGTGGCAGCTCTCTTTGTTAAGTATGAGGGCAAAGAGGTACTATCAAAGGACAATGCAAAAGATTTCATTAATGCAATGATACAGCTGGGTATGAATAAATCCCAAGGGAAGAGTGGTTTCAACTTGACATAGAAGGGGACACTTAAACCAGGGGGGGGGTGAGCAGGAGTGTAGAGCACCAAAGAAGCAAGGAAGGTCAGATCAAAATCAAGACAACACCAGGAAGCAAGGAACCATGAAGACACATCTCAAGAGGTCAATGATGCCATGAGATGGTGTAGGGGTTTTTTTGATGGAGTGACATGGCGAAAGAACAAGTTCAGACAAACATGGCTCTAATGGCATTTTCAGACTCAGAGGTATACACTGATAAAACTTGCTCTAAAACTTATCTGAAAAACTATGAAACTCTTAAGAAATAGTGCGATGATTTGATTGTTAAGCTTAAATCAAACTAATGTTACGAGCAGCTACATATAAAAGAGTTTAGCAACAGTAGAAGAAAAAACATATCACATATAGGAAGAATGATGTTCTTTTAGTGAAGAAGTTAGCAGATCTAAAAGATAATAGCATTGCAAAATTATGAAAAAATGTGCTTTAAAATGAGTTTGAAAAACGTTAAGCAGGAAAAAGATGGCAATGAATTTAAAATTGAAGAAATTTGATAAGGCTCAAAAGACCTAGCAAGTTGTATAAAAGTCAGATATCTGACAAAAGAAAAAAGGGTTTTGGGAATATAGTTCAGTTCCTCCACCTCATACTTTAATCTAAATACCTAAAAAGCTGATTCAGTCTTATTCTAAGGTCTTTTGATAATTCAAGAGCCTGAATCAACGGGTAATGTACTCAGATAGTAAGAAAGAGTCAAATGTTGTTTGTGATAAGAAATTAGATGAGTCTAAGGAAAATTCTGATAACTCTTTGGTAAAGGAACAAGTATCAAAAGATACAAGTAGCTTTGTTGAGTACTTCACATTAATGTTGATAAAGAAACTATTTTTCCTGTTGAATTAAAAGGTAAGAGTCTGTCAAACCTAAAGATCAAGAAAAACCATTAAAAAAGTCAGTTGGTAGCAGAATTATAGATCATAAATCTCTAGGGGGAATCAAAGAAATTGGAATGGGCAGAGTCCAACAACTAGGAAGTGATTTTTGTGATGTATAACAAAGCGTGCATATATTTGTGGGAGTTTGTAATCATGTATCAAGGCTAGTGCAAAAACCGATCAAAGAGAAAGGGATGGTAAATGGGAATAATTATAGACAATGGTGAACTACAACTATACTACCAAAAGAACTCACCCTAATGCTTAAAGGAACATGGTTCCAAGAGCAGTTTTAATGAAAACTAGCCTAAAAACTTTTAATACTACCAGGACAGTTAATACTGCTCATCCCAAATCTATAGTTTTTAGTGCTAAACCAATTCTATGTTTTTTAAAAACATCACAATCAACTGTAAGAAGGCCCTTTGAATCTAAAACAGCATTATCTAACAAAAGGTTTACACGTAATGTTAATACTGCCAAGGCACAAGCAGTTAACACTGCTAGGCCAAAAACAGTTAAAACTGCTAAGCCAAATTCTGCAGTTGTTAATGCTGTTAGGGTTAATCAGGCAAATGTTGTAAAGGCCTCAGCATGTTGGGTTTGGAGACCTATAAAACCTAACGGTGCATCAATCACCTTGAAGAAACAAAATTATATTGATGTACGAGGCAGATCCAAGTCAGTGATGACTTGGGTCCCTAAAGGAATCTAATTTCTTTATTTTTATGTGCAGGGCAACCAACAAGATGGAAACCATATTTTTGACCAGTGGATGCTAAAGGTAAATGACTGGAAACATAGCTTATTCTCTCGATTCAAGGAATTTGATGGAAGTTATGTTACATTTGGAGGAGGAGCACATGATGGTAGAATCTCTGGTAAAGGAACACTTAAAACTGATAGTCTTGATTTTGAAGATGTATACTTTGTCAAAGAGTTAAAATTCAATATTTTTAGTGTCTCATAGACGTGTGACAAAAAAACTGTGTCCTTTTTACTAACACTGAATGTCTTGTCTTATCTCCTAATTTTAAGTTGCCTGATGAAAGTCAGATACTTCTTAAAATTCCTAGAAAAGACAACATGTACAGTTTTGATATGAAGAACATTGTTTCTAAAGAGACTTCAACTTGTCTTGTTGCAAAGGCTACATCAGATGAATCAATGCTCTGGCATAGGAGGCTTGATCATATTAATTTTAAGAACATAAATAAGCTTGTTAAGGATAATCTTGTAAGAGGATTCCTTACAAAACGTTTTGAAAATGACCAAACCTGTGTTGCTTGTCTTAAAGGGAAGCAACACAGAGCTTCTTGTAAGTCCAAAGTTCTGAATCCAATTACTAAGCCTTTGTTTATGCTATATATGGCTCTGTTTGGTCCAACTTTTGTGAGTAGTTAAATGCATAAGAAGTATTGCTTAGTAGTCACTGATGATTATAGCAGGTTTACATAGGTTTTCTTTTTAGCAACTAAGGATGAAACCAGTGAAATCCTTAAGAACTTTATCAAAGAAATAGAAAACCTAGTGGATAAGAAAGTAAAAATAATCAGAAGTGATAATGGAACAGAGTTTAAGAACAAAGTTATGGATGATTTTTGCAGAGAAAAAGGCATTAAGAGAGAATATAGTGTAGCTAGGACTCCTCAGCAAAATGGTGTAGCTGAGAGGAGGAATAGGACACTAATTAAGGCTGCTAGAACAATGTTAGCTGACTCTAAGTTACCTACTACATTTTAGGCTGAAGCAGTTAGTACTGCTTGCTATGTACATAATAGGGTCTTAGTAGTCAAGCCTCATAACAAGACACCTTATGAACTTTTTAGAGGTTTTAAACCAGCTTTAAGTTTTATGAGACCATTTGGATTTCATGTTACTATTCTTAATACTTTAGACAGTTTAGGCAAGTTTGATGGCAAAAGTGATGATGGTTTATTTGTTGGATACTCTTTGAGTAGTAAAGCTTTTAGAGTATACAACACTAAAACCAGGAGGATAGAAGAAAACTTGCATATTGGGTTTTTAGAGAATAAGCCTATGTTAGAAGGGAATGGTCCAAAGTGGTTGTTTGATATTGATTCTCTAACCCAATCTAGGAACTATGTACCAGTTACTGCAGGTACAATCTCTAATGAATCTGCAGGAACACAAGGTGAATTTAGTGCAGGTACATTAGAAGAAATCAGACAAGACAGCATTGTGATGCCAATTTAGAAAGATGCTTCATACTTTGATTCACCTTACAAGGATGTTAATAATGGTGAACTAAAATCTGCTGCTGATGATCAAAAGCAGGATGGAAATGGTCCAGATAATGAGAATGCTAAACAAGATAATTCTGATGATGTTAGTAGTCCTAAAGAAGTTAATGCTGCTGGACAACATGTTAATACTGCCAGTCCTGATGTTAATACTGGTAGTTCTAAACTTAATATTGTTGATCCATCAGTTAATACCTAGCTAGTCATAATGATCAAGATAGCCCTAAAGACATTTCACTATGGGAGCTAGTCATACACACTTAAGGCCACTCATGTGAGTTCTTACAATGATGAAAATGAACCGAATTTAATTTATGAGGAGACATCCACCGAATGAAAAGTGTGATTGGTGATGTGAGTCCATATGTTCAGACAAAAGAATGAACAAAACTACTTCTGAACAAGGTTCTCACAGTGCAGTAATATGAAACGAAAGCAAAGGAAAACACATGAAACCCTTAAATACTTGTTTAGATGCATTTCTTCACAATTGAACCCACCAAGCATTCACAAGCTCTATCGATTCATCTGGGTGAAGCAATGCAGGAAGAAACTTCTGCAATTCAAACTTCAAAAGGTTTGGATACTTGTGGATTTGCCTAGTGGAAAGAGGGCCATTGGAACAAAATGGGTCTTCAGAAACAAGAAACATGAAAGGGGGATTGTGATTAGAAATAAAGCAAGTAGTTGCCAAAAAAAAACCAAAAGGGGTTTTTTCTTAGATAAGAAGAAGGAAATGATTATGAAGAAGTATTGCTCCTAGGCAATGAATTGAGGCAATAAGATTTGTTTTTAGCCATATGCTTCATTTATAGGTTTTCAGGTAAAACAAATGGATGTAAAGAGTGCTTTCATATATGGAACTATTGAGGTAAGAAGTATATGTTACACAAAACACCAGAGATTTAAAGATCTTGCCATCCAAACAAAGTTTACAAGGTGGTCAGGCACTTTATGGTTTGCAACAAGCACCAAGTGAGCATGGGTATGAACTTTGGCTGAATATCTTTAGGAGCAAATGGTTTTAAAAGAGGGAAGATTGATCAAACATTATTTATTAAGAAGCAAAAAGGAGATATTTTGCTTATACAGGTTTATGTTGATGACATTATCTTTGGCTCAACAAACAAGGATCTGTGTACTTGAGTGATGAGAAGCTCATGAAGGCAAAGTTACAGAATGATTTTTCAATGGTGGGGGGGAGAAACTTAACTTTACTTTCTATTCTAGGATTACAAGTACAACAGAAGGAAGATGGAATATTTAATAGTCAGGATAAATATATAGTTGAGATTTTGAATAAATTCAACTACACTGATGTGAAGTCTGCTTCAACTCCAGTTGATCTGGAAAAGCCCTTAGTCAAAGATAGAGATGCTGATGATGTAGATGTACAACTCATAGATCTATGATTAGGGTCCTTATGAATGTATCTCAAAGCATCTAGGCCAGATATTATGTTTGCAGTATGTGCATGGGGGGGGGGGGGTGGGGGGGGGGGGGGCCAAAGAATTCAAGTTACACCAAAGACATCACAGTCTCCTTATCAGTAAAGAGAATTTTTAGATATATTGAAAGGCAAACCAACTTAGCCATAGGTATTCTAGGGAATCTCCATTTGGAAATGGCTGCTTATATTGTATAGTGACTATGCTGGAGGCATCTCAAGATAGAGATGTCTTACAACTGAGGTTAAACAGTTTTTGGGAAACAGGTTGATAACTTGGCATGTAAAAGAAGCAAAGAGTAGTGCCCACCTCTACATCAAAAGTTGAATATGTGAGGCCTACTGCTAGATGTTTTTGTAGACAAGTACTCTGGATTCAAAATCAATTGCTGGATTATGGGTACAATTTCATGAATACTGTCATTAATATTGACAATAACAGTACATTTGCTTATGAAAATCCTGTTCGAACATCTAAAGACAAACAATATACATATTAGGCATCATTTTTATAATAGATAGCAATGCAAAAAAGTTAATACAGAATGGTTAGTAATTCATACTGATTATAATGTTTGCAGATCTTCTTATCAAAGAGGATTGATCTAGAAGGTTCCAGTACTTGGTCTCAAGTAATTGGAATGCTAATCCTCTAATGTATTAATATCTCATATGTTTTTGTAAAAGATTTGTAAAAGGATTAGTACTGTTAAGACTGGCCAATAATAACTGCTAATTAAAAGTAGATATTGATAGTTAAACTTAAGACTGCCTTGTTTAAAAACAATTAGTCATATTAATGCTTCGAGAAGAAAATACTTTGGATTGTGTATTTTTGGCTATGGACTAACACCTGTAGGTTAAGCATATTGAATACCTAATGATGAATGCTCCCACTAAAGAGAAGAGGTTAGGGACAACTTCATGGTTTTCGATAACAATTTTTAAACGATTTATCATGGTATTATGCATAAATATGGATCCTTATGAATTCTCACATGTCTATCTAGTCTTTTCTAATGTGCTTGTGATAAATAGAGGCATGTTGTTGTATAATTATTGAAGACAGAGTTAATACTATTAGACATCTGTTAATACTGCTAGGTAGAAAATTACTACTGCCAGGCAAAAGTTAATGCTATTGAGATGACATGAGGGTCAAAGTTACAACTGTTGAGCAAATACTTATCCCTTGAAGCATTGTTTGAGGGGAGGCTACTTATTTATACAATCAAAGCATGGATGGAAGGATATGTTATATCAAAAGTGTGTTAAAAAGAATAAAAAACATCTAGGCATGTCAAAAGAGGCCGGGACACCAAGATACCTCAGTCTAGTGGTCCCCCTGTAAAGGTTGGTGATGAGGCTGTCCATAAGGAGTTGGGAGACAGAATGGAAAGGGCTGCCACTACTGCTTCTAGCTTAGAAGCAAAGCATGACAGTGGCAACATCAAATAAGACCCAATCCATGGCAACACTTAATGGATCAAGTCCTTAGGGAATTAATTCAGATAGTGGTCCTAGGTGCCAAGATACCATATTGGGGGATGTGGATGCTCAAACTAGGTTTGAGACTACATCTAAAACAGTCCAAGAATCAACCTCTCTCAAGAGGTACCACACTTAAAGTGGAAGGAGGAATAGTCCTGTAAATTATTGGGAATGTATAGGAACTTTGTACAAACTTGTCAACTAGTTGCATAAAAACAGACATAGTGATTTGGAGATTCAAAAGAATGGTGGAGATTAAGTGAGCTTATAAATAGAAAGAGAGCCTGGTGTTAATCAAAACAAAAATAATGATTAAATTTAATGCAAAAAAGACATAGAGATATATTGGTGAGCAATCAAAACAGAAAGAGAGCTTGTGAGAAGAATCAATTGATGATAGAAGTCCTTTTTGGAAAGAAATTGATTTAGTGCTGGTAACTTAAAACTTAATGTTGTTAGACTTAGGTTATTAGGTACTTAATTACTACTGAGTTTAGGCAATAACTTTGTGCTTACAGTTAAGTTTAATGCTCGCTAGGCCTAATTTAAAAGTGCAGCCAAGTATCAAGTTAATACTTCTGAGGGTGATTCAATAAAACTTTGATTCAGGTATCATTCGATTCTCTATTCTATTTCAATCAAGTCAACACCTCTCAACCATAAACCCTAACTAAATTTCATCTTTGATCATCAAAACACAACACAATGTCAACCCTAACTTTTGTTGATACTCACAACATGGTCACATTCTTAGAAAAACCCGATGAAAGTGATGGATTTCATGATATTATTGATTTTCCGAATGCTAATTAGATTCGTTTTGCATTGACTGTTAATCTTACAATCTACATATCTTGCATTCAATAATTCTGGGCAACCGCAAGGGCAAAAACGGTTAATGGTGTACGTCAGATACAAGCCCTAATTGATAAAAAGAAGCTAATCATCACGGAGACAAGCATTAGGAGTGATCTTCACTTGAAGAACTGGCACGGATGGGTTTGAAAAACCATCTTAAAAGCTTACTTTTTATAAAGATTTATTTTCTCCACAGTGGAAGTACTTAATTCACACTATTACACAATGCCTTAGTGCCAAATCCACTTCATGGAATGAATTCAGTAGTACAATGGCTTCTTTAATCATATGCTTGGCTACAAACCAAAGATTTAATCTGTCTAAGTACATTTTTGATGTTATGGTGAAACACTTAGATGGAGGGGTTAAGTTTCTGATGTATCCACGATTTCTACAAGTTTTCATTAATCAATAGCTTGGTGATATGTCACATCATAAGAAGATTTATGTTAACCCTTCATACACAAAGAAAATCTTTGCCAATATGAAAAGAGAAAGAAATGATTTTTCTGGGAGAATAACACCTTTGTTTGAAACAATGATGGTTTAACCTACTCAAGATGAGGGTGTAGATTCAGGCATTCCTGTTGATTCTCTTCAAACACTCATTCCTACTCAACCATCATCCTCTAGATCTCAGAAGAAATAGTCTAAGAGGAAACAGAGGAAGGACGCTAGAGTTACCCAAGAGGAGCCACAACAAGATGACAGTGTACCTATACCTTCTAATGATCCACCTCTCAGTGGACAGGATAGCATGCAACTATCTGAATTGATGCTTTTGTGTACCAATTTACAAAGACAAGTTCTTGATTTAGAGAACACAAAGGATGCTCAAGCAAAGGAGATTGTTGATTTAAAAAAGAGGGTCTAGAAGTTGAAAAGGAAATAGAAATCAAGAACTACAGGATTAAAAAGACTAAGGAAAGTTGGTATAAGAGTTGAATCCTCTAAAGATAAGGAGAGTTTAGGTGATCATGAAGATGTATCCAAACAAGGGAGGAACATAGAAGACATTGATAAGGATGCTGATATTTCTTTAGTTGATGATACCCATGGGAGGTCAGATGATGCAAAATGTTTGATCTTCATGGTGATGAAGTAAATGTGGATATGCCAGTTGATGAGAAATACGATCAGAGTACAAAGAAAAGAGAAGTAGATACTAGTGTTGAAGATAGTGCTGCTCCTACAACTATTGAAGAAATCACTTTGGCTCAGACACTTATTCAAATCAAAGTAGCTAAACCTAAAGTTGTTACTACTGCTGCTACAACAACAACAACTACAAGACCCAAGGCTAGAGGGGTTGTAGTCCAGGAGCCAAGTGAATTCAGAACACCCCAAGAATCACTACCTTCAATTACTAAATACAAAAGCAAAGCAATCATGATTGAGCCTGAAGTTCCTCTAAAAAGGAAAGATCAAGTTGCTCCTGATGAAGATTTGGCAAGAAATCTTCAAGCTCAGTTGGAGGCTGAACTTATAGAAGAAGAAAGGCTTGCAAGGAAACAGGAAGAAGATGCCAACATAGATTTGATTGAGTCATGGGATAATACACAAGCTATGATGGAGGCAGATTTTGAGTTAGCTCAGAGGCTACAAACAGAAGAACAAGGAGAGATATGTATTGAAGAAAGATCAAGACTGTTTGTAGAGCTTATGAACAAAAGAAAGAAACACTTTGCAATGCTTAGAGCTAAAGAGATAGGAAGAAAGCCAACCACTAAAGCTCAAAAGAGGAATCTAATGTCTACCTATCTTAAAAACATGGATGGATACAAACATAATCAGTTAAAGAGCAAGAGCTATGAAGAGATCCAGAAGATGTTTGATAATGAAATGAGGAGAGTAAATACTTTTATACCTATGGATTCTGAGGTAGTTAAAAGCAAAAAGGAAACAGAAGAAAGTTCTAAAGGTACAGAGGATGAACTGGAATGTGATAAGTCAAAGAAGGCAGAAGGTAGTGAGGAGAAAGCTAAAGGCAGCAGAAAGAAGATGCTTGGTAAGAAAAGAGCAGGGAAAGAGCAACCACAAGAATCTTCAAACATACAAAGAATAGAAGATGATAAAGAGACAGATGAGCATGAAGAAGTTGAAGTAGATGATGATGTTGGAGCCTGATAAAGCATTGGTGAATAGTCAAAGATGATGAAATGCAACCTGATGTTATACCATTGCCTACAAACCCCAGTGATTGCTAAATACAAGCTTCTTAAAGAAGGAATAATGGTACATTATCAATTGATAAGAGCAGATGGAAGTTCCAAGAGATATTCTTCAATGATTAGGATGCTTCAAGATATTGACAGAGAAGACTTGGAGACTCTTTGGAAGTTTATGTCAAACAAAGCATTGGTGATATTCAGGCTGTAAGATAAACATAAAGAGTGTTGTGGGTGACTTAAGAGTCATGTTATGAACCAAGACATAAAGAGTGATGTAGGAGAAATCTACAAGGAATTTATAGTGACTTTTTGGAAATTTTAATTGATTAATTTGGAGTGCACTTTGTAAGGTTTGGAATGTGAACACTCTTCATGTTAGCTTGAAAGGAGTTATCCCACTACACCAATAACAATCACAAATATGCTAAACAAGAAAACTTCAAACTGATTATTGGAATGAGATGTGCTATCAACTACTCAAGCTTATGGTAAAGCAGCAAAAGGGTCAATAAAAGGTTTGAATGCATCTTCTTGATACTGATGAAGACTTTTAACAAAGAAACTTGAAGATTCAGAAGATGAACATCAAGTTTAGGGGCGGATTGTTAGGACTTAAAAGACTTCAAGGATTCTTAGAGTTACTACTTGCTCGGTACATAATGAATAATTATGCGCTATGTAGTTCAGTACTGGTCAGTATAAAGTTACCACTGCTAGTTACTGCTGTTAGTATAATTTAGTATTGTTAGTATAAAGTTACTGCTGTTAGTTGAAGTTAAGACTGCTCAGAGTTAAAGACTGAAATATAAGCTAAGTAGTTAGTACTGCTAGTAGTAATGTTAAGACTGCTAGTACAAGTTACTACGGTGAGTATATATTAGTAACTGCTAGTACTATTGTTACTTACTGCTTATGGTTTATTAGTATTGTGGTACAAACGTTTGTGCTGCTGGATTATCAATCTGCTAGAGACTTATACTTGCCAAAAGGTTAAGTGCTTTAAAGAGATAAGTTGTTTGGAGAACAAGAATACCTGTGAAGATAAGTATTGAGATATTTTTGTACAAGATATATATAATGTATTTATTTAAGAGATTTCGTTTATGTTTAGAAAAGATTATGATATCTTAGGAATGTATTGAAAGCCGACTAGGACTCCTTAGTCTATAAAAAGAGGCCCTAGGGCATTAGTTGAGATATAAGTTTTGCATATAAGTTTTCCATACAAGTTGTAAAGTGGATATAGAAAAAGCTCCAAGGTTGTAAACCTAGTACTAGTGAGTAGTATCTCGTATTATTGTATAATAATATTGGTCCGTATGGTCTATTATCTTTGTTTTTTCACGAATAATGTTTTTATACATAAACTTTAGGTATTAAGGTGTAGATTCCGCATACACTTGAGTATACATACAAAGTTTCTACAACAAGTTATTTTGGATTTATCCAATGTAATTTAACCTTAGACAATCTAAGGAATTAATCAAGGATTGGGATCAACAGTTTGGTTTTTCGGTTTTTTCAGTTTCAAACCGTTTATATATGGTTGTGGCTAATTTATATTAATAAACTTGTTTTAAGTAGAAAATTGGTTATTTTTTTATATTTTTTTGTTAATATCAGCCTAATAATGTTTACCCAAACTTCTACAATTATACACATATAAATGAGACACATACACATGCAAGTGAAAATACACATAGTATGATCTTTGTCATATATGTAACGATATATTGTCATGTAAACACACGTACATGACAAACACATATATAAACATTAAGATATATATTCTAATTCCGTCCACAAAATATATATGAATTTAAAATTTGAATATATGAATTATTTATTTATATTATATTAATTATATATTATTACAAAATTGATTCGGTTTGGTTAGGTTTCTGGACGAAAACCGAAACCGAATCGAAATTTTTTGGTTTTTGGAAAAGGAAAAACTGAACCATCGGTTTCTAGTTTCGGTCGGTTTTTTTGGTTCGGTTTTTGGCTTGGTTTCGGTTTTTTCTGCTCACCCCTAGAAGTTATGGCAGAAAAGTTAACCGGGTTTGCGTTCACGTGAAGAGCACAAGGGAGAAAGTTAGGTTTATGAAAGAACAAAAGCCACGTGGAATGTACGGTCAAAAGCCGGTGCCAACAGAGGACACGTTGATCCGCTAATTGTTTATTTTGACTTTTTTTTCTTTTATGGAAACCTTTGACTGCTGTTATCATTCACAACTTGACATGTTCCTCAAACTGTACCTCAAAAGTCAAACATGTGAATTACAATACTAATTAAATAGTACTATATATTGCGTCTTCGTACAATAACAAATTAATGCAATGTTGTCGTATTTCTATTAGTGTTGGTCGTAATGAAACAAATAGTAAACTTTCAATAACACAGACATGAATTTTGCACTTGAATAACATGACCCTACTGTAACACGATTTTCATAGTACAAAGTTTTTTTGTATTCGATCAATATAAAAGAAACTTTGATTATTGAGGGTCACCCTACTGTAACAACGTGCCGTATGAAAACAAAGAATTAAGCTATGAAAGTTAAGATCATCTTCAAGTATCACAATTGCATTTTGCATGTTATGACTGATTATATATACCTACCTTTTTATCCTTTAAGACGATGTCTTAGACCATCTGACCATGCGTAGTGCATGGTCGTCCCTCTCGGTCGACCAACATAAAGAACGCATCTACTCCACTACATTCGTCAATTTCGACGTGTGTTAGAAAAAAAAAAGTCGGTCCTAGATAGAACCGCGTCGTGGAGCATGTTTGTGTGTGTGGGAGTGTTTTATTAAATTGATGTTTGTGAGGTATTTGTATTTAAGTAGGATATGCTTTTTGTGGTGTTTTCAGTCATCCATTACGATCAGCTGGTTATGAAAATGATTGTAGAGAGAGAAAGTTGAACGGTCATGACTCGATTATGCATTACGAGTAGCCTTAACCACATAACCATTGTTATAGTTTTCAAGAAATTTTATTACCTTTTTCCATTTGCCGTCGAGTTGTCTGATTTTGAGTATGGTTTCAAATTCTGTTGTTCTTTTTTTCTTTAAGTTTATATTTCTACTTTTATATATAGGAAAAATAAGTTTTAGGTAAGGCGTTTTGTTGTTATTGGTCATAGAGATAAATGATACATTTTCAGAATTTTGTTGGTCTCTATCGTGGTTTGTTAGTTAGGTAACCCATTAAAAACCAAGCACAAGTTTAGTTATCTTCTTGTTTATCATGCTTAAAATATTTTTTTATAAGACAAAAACAGCTTTTCTTGAGCTAATTACGGCATAACCTCGTCAACTACTCATATACATTTACATTTAAAATAGTTGGCATTCCTTTGCATATCTTTTCATGCTTGTTAGAGAGATACAGTGATCATTTGGAGATCAAATAGTGTTATATTGTCTACGTTTACATTTGCGTATACTAATTATGAAATATTGTAGTTTCTGATTTTAATCTATTGATCAAAAGATATATATAGTCATGCACTCATGGTTAATTTAATCTATCCACAGTATTATATGATGCTCTTTTACCAAACATACAGGAATAGCTCAAACCGATTAAGTGGACATGTAATTCATGTGGCGCCCTCTCTAAATCTTAAGTTGTAATCTTCTCTAGTACTATTTTGCTAGCTTTTTAAATACATTTTCTAATCAATAGTATTAGCTTTTTAAATACATGTTCTAGATTAAGCAAAAGGAGACAATCAAATTTTTTGTTCTAGATTATAATCTCGAATGGGAATCACTCAACTATAGAAAAGCCAATTATAATATTCTTTTACAAGATTAAAAAAAATGTTAAGAGAAGAATACAAAAGTGTGCATATATAGCCCATAATGGGCGACACTAATAAAAACGTATATATGTGGCCTTATATATATCTCTTAAAAATGGACCGCAAAGTTGCTGTAGTAACATTCAACTTCTTTTTGAGAAAGACTGCTTTGGCATCTTTATAGTCCAATTTTGAAAAATTCAACTTCATCAAAACACATGAATTCTAGAAAACCTAACATCTTTTAATCCATTTAAGTGACTAATTAAAAGCAAACTTTTGACACAAAGAAGATTAATTCACACCCATTTTTAGCTTGAAATAACTTAAAGGATCGATTTCTTCTTGAGCCAAAAGCAGTGTATAAGTCTAAAAAAGTTACGATTAACTTTTTTTTTTAATGGCAATTGGTTTCAAGTTACTATTGGCTTGTATACAGGGTCGAATCAGGACCAAAAGGGACTCGGTGTACAAATTATTTCTAACTATGGTACACAGAAAAAGTTAACAAAAAATACGATTTCAATTAAAACGAATGACTTTAACAAGTTAAATCTACAATTCACACATTAGTGGACTAATTAAGCAAGTGCTAGAACAAAAATTCTTTTGGATCGAGTGCATTAAGGGAAATCTAAGATTTTTTACGAAAACTAACTCTACGAAGTAAAATTTCATCGGTGTCTTGTCACACCGTTGGACCCGCTGCTTGTATACCTTGTTTTGTTAGTAAAACAATCTGTGTTGATTATATATCTATAAACTTCAAAATCAAATCATGTAAGCAAGTCAAATTATCCCGCCTCATTTATACTCTACCGAAAACATTTGGTTATTCCTTGTTTATCTAAACTTGTTATACAACTCATTTAGGACAACTTATCCAATACGTACACCATATATTATTACATATTTTTTGGTTTTAAGAATTTTAAATATTGGAAATATGGAGAAAAATAAAGTCATAGGGTCTAACAACAATCATCTTTGTCAAACATTTCTTTTAGATAGTGGGGTTAGCAACTCTCATTCAAATCTTCTATCTCTCCAATAAACACATAAATATTGTCAAAGCATAAATAAAGACTCCTCACCTATTATTTGTCAAACTTCTCCTCTCTTCTATCTCAATTTGTGTTTATTCATATTGAACTATGTCTCAAGACCAAAGAGATCTATACTATCATGATCCATTCCACGATGATCAAAGAACTAGTGAGACTCTTTTTCCATTCCTTGGCTCGAATTCTGGCATTAGAGAGGATTCTTCGCCACCAAATCATCAAAGATTTCATGACTACATGGGTTTAACTCACTTTTTTAATGGATCTAGTGATTACAACTCACAAGCTACCACTTTTGGTTACTCATCTTCTCCATCACAACAAGTATTTGCTTTTCAAGATGAACAAAAGCCAGTTATGGATCATGGAAACTTGGTTGGTGCTAGTGAAATGACTCCTGTTACTCCCAACTCTTCTTCTATCCTTTCGTCGTCTACTGAGGCTCCTGATGACGAGCCCGAGCTTAACGAAGAAAAGAAGGAGAATCAACAAAAAGGTGTATTGGAAGATGGAGGAGATAGCTCTAAGAAAGTGTAAGTTTTTATGATACATGAAACATGATCATATTAGGGTTTGCTATTCTATTACTCCTACTTTATTTTATCTTTTCCGGATTAGTAAGTACCTGAATTTCGAACAGGAACAAGCAAAAGAAGAAAGACGAAAAGAAGCCAAGAGAGCCACGCTTCGCCTTTATGACAAAGAGCGATATTGATCATCTTGAAGACGGATATCGATGGAGGAAGTATGGACAGAAAGCCGTCAAGAACAGCCCTTACCCGAGGTGCGTACATACATATATACTTACATAAGTACAATACAAATGTGTGTTTGAATATACATCTTCATTTCTTTGATCTGAAAAGTCTACTTGGTTTCTTAGATTCTAATTATTTGATATTAAAATTTGACTAGTAAATCTTGAATGGGTTGTTTATATAATTAAAAAAGAAACCCTATATTCTCTGCAACTACCAGTTTTGTACTTTATCTCCAAAGTCACTGGTTCCATTTTGTTTCACATTCAATTGTTCTTAATTTATTTTTTCATATTGAAGTGTGTATGCAAATTGAATATGCAGTCTTTTTTATGCAAGAAATAATCTTGTTAGAACATTTTGATCTTTTTACAGAAGCTACTATCGATGCACGACTCAAAAGTGCACTGTGAAGAAGCGCGTAGAGAGATCCTATCAAGATCCATCAACCGTGATCACTACGTATGAAGGACAACACAACCACCACTTGCCAGCAACACTTAGAGGAAATGTTGGTGGAATGTTGTACCCACAGTCTATGATAGCGGCACAAGGTGCAATGATGGCTAGTGGTGGCTCAAGCTTCTCGCACGAGTTTCTATCTCAAATACCTCATGGTTTCTACAACTCTGGTGGCGGTGCAAGCAGTGGTTCGATCTACCAACAAACCTCTCTAGCACCAATGCATCAGCAATTTCAGATTCCTGATTATGGGCTTTTACAAGATATGGTCCCCTCCATGACTTTTAAACAAGAACCCTAATAAATCATCCCCCCACCCCACCCCACTGCACCCTGACCCCTACCTCACCCAATACAACCTTTGACCTTTTGTAGACTTTCACCATTTGATTCATGGGTAAGGTGTTGTTTTTTGTAGTATGAGGATGGCCCTCATGATTCTGATCATGTCTCCTTCTGCTGCTCATACTTAGTGAGAAACACCTACTTGCTTAAACCATGTAATTACACTTATTAATTAGTGCATGCTATATTTATAATTTCTTGGATGATTATATATAAATTTTTACTCTTATAAACTTCTTACTTTATGTATATATTACTAGCACTTTTATTTAGTACTATAGCAACGGAGTTTTATAGCTGCAAATAGTTATAGTTGAGATATTGTGGTTAAGTGTTTGGTGTAACGTCTAGCAATTGACGTTGGCAATTCTTTATCATTATATGAGATGACCACAACAAATTGAGATTGAAATATGGCTTGGGCCAGGTTGAGAACATGATTGTGGTGAATTTGTAAAGAAGAAAAATATGATAAAGATTGGGTAATTTTAGAGATAGAATCTATTTTTAAGGCAACTATTTAAAAAAAGATATTAAAAAACATTTTTATGCAAGAAAGTAAATATAAGAAATTTGAAATTTTATAAGGGTATTTTGAGATTAAATATTACATGTTTTTACATTTTTAGGAATTTTGAAAAAAAAAATTCATATACGTTATATGTAGTATAGATTAGTAAGAACTTACAATAATGTGCATGTAGAATTCGTAAAAAGATGTTTTATCTAGTTTTCATGGAAAAAACAAAAATATGTGGAATATAACTACATTTAAACAGACAGATAATCACTTGATTGTTCATGTACATACTTTTTCAATTAAATAGCTTTAGTTACACGTTTGTTTTTCTTTTTTTAAAAAAGAATATTGCACCTGTTTGAAGTGCCTTAAATGTAGAAATATTTATGAGCAAATGATTGGTTTTGGTTTATCAAAAGTGTATGAAAATGGAAAACAGAATATGTTGCTGCACATTTTGTTTCAATCAAAATGACATCATTTAAATTGATTAAACTCTACTCCATCATTTGTTGTATCAATCACCTTGAATTTGATCTTAAAAGGTTAGTTTGTCAATCAATTATTTGAATTAATATCTTATAAAATATCAGGATCGACTTAGTTTTGATACTTGTTAGGCGTTATCAGTTAACTTCTACGAGACTCGTTTATGTTGGTTAAAAAGTCTAGAGTTTGCAGGAGACATGTAAGTGACTGCTTAACTTTGAAAGTATCGGAACATACATTATTAAAACAAGTGTCACATGTATCGATCCAACATAATTTTGGTTCTGTTTTCCTGAATTTTTTTTGTTGAATCCGGTTGTTTCATTATCACTGCTCTTCCGATCTATAGCATTCGTAAACTATGAACATTTTGAACCTCACGACCTTGAAAAAATTAATCCATCCCTAAGACAGTTTCATATTAGTATACTAACACAAATTAAAATACCCAAATCGACTACCGCTCTCTGATGAGGCCACAAATTTAGCTAGCCGCCAGGTAACTACTAGTTTCGTTTGGAGGGCTGAGATTAACACAGAGCTAATCAGTTTACTACTAGTTTCGCTCGGAGGGCTGAGATTAATACATAGCTAATCAGTTTATTTAGTACGCTACTAGGGTCGGGCTCATGTAGTCCATGCTTCATTGATTATATTTTGGATACGAGCCACAAAATCTAAGTTGAATTGAAGTGTCTCACTTGGCAATAAGGAAGCCTATGCTTGAAAGTTTTATTGATGGTTAATTTTATTACCCCACCTAGCTAAATTTAGAATGGTCCTAGATTCTAGTGGGGAAGTTATAGATACTTTTATATCTTCACTTAATTTCCTTTTCAGTATGAAACTTCTGTGTATTTATCATGCAATTTACAACATGAGATATCATATGATGTTTGAATATTACATTCTGAGAATATATGTATTCCTTGAAGAAAAAAGAAATCAAAAAGTTTTCCACTGTTATAAATATGGAGATGTGATGTTTTTCAAATGTTTAAGGCTCAATTGTTTTGTGATAAAATATGATACCTGGCTTCAAAAAGCAAAAGAGAATACATCTAACACATTATTTGGTTACTTACGTGGAAGGTGTGGCCAACAATGTTTTAAAAATTAGGTTTATAATCGATCTGGTTGAATCACTAGCGGGTCAACTCAGTCTTTCACAACAAATAAAATAAAAAATACATGCAATGATACAAATAAATATTCCATATATTAAGCATAAAAACCATATACTAACAAATACAACGTGTAAAATAAAATTACATCGCAAATATATACTATTTTTTTTAACGGCGAGTTAGTACAGTTACTAAGTTAGTTATTCGATTTCACAGTACTTACCCAGAAGGTAGTCCCTGCCACCCTCGAATAATAATTAGTGATTCGATTTCACAGTACATACCCAGAAGGTAGTCCCTGCCAGCCTCGAATCGACGCAGCTATGGGGCAAGATTCTCACCTTGAAGGAAAACCCCCACGGAGAGACTCGAACTCGAGACCTCTCGCATGTGGTAACAACCTCCCCAAGGACACCCTTGGTGGCCAACTGAGCTAGCCCAGTTGATTCGCAAATATATACTATTAACTGGCTTTATTTGTAAAAGAACACAAAAAAAAAACCAAAATCCGGCCGGGTCTCGAGAACATGGTTGACCTGGGTCACTTCAAACCTTGCGGGTCTAATCAGGTTTTGGAAATATAAAACCCGATCTAATTTGACCCGTTTTTTCGACCGGAACTTGTTCAACCGGATGAACCGGCTGAGTCGAACCGGGTCTTAAAACATTAGGTAGGAGTTTTTTCTTCACATCATAAAAACAATTATGATTGTTTTCTCTAACTTTCTCTCAACCATTGCAACACTTTATCTCTTTCGTTGTTTCGGGTAAAAGGCTTTTACACCCGATAATTATATTACTAAAAAACGTTTATGTACATCGGATGCAGGTGAATCCCATATCTCAGTCAGTTACATAGGCGGTAAAGCTAACATAACAAGACACTATTGTTCCTAAGCAAATGAAACATACGACTAATCACTAGAGAACATTTAACTCAAGACCAAATATAATCTAACATTTACTATGACTAGGAAACCTTATATCAAAAACGTCATGAAATGCCATTTGTTATAAAGTTAAATCTTCGCATTCATCATCATCATATGAATTATCATTATAAGTCTTCTTCCAACACTCCTATAAGCTCGACTTCCCACTTTCACCTCTGCCCATAGAAGAACTGGTAACCTTAGAAAGATTAGGCACTGTTGGGATTAAAAGCTTCTTGATGTTGTTTGGAATTACTACTGTTCTTATTGATATTAATGCTGCTTAGTCAAAGTTAGTACTGCTGGAGAATTTAAATAAAAATTATTCTAAGTGTTTAAGACTGCTAGTAAAGTTACAACTGTCAGTACAAAGTTAATATTGCTAAAGAAATTTACTACTTCTAGAGGAAGTTACTACTGCTAGTGGAAGTTAAGACTGCTCAGAGACTTAGAAGAAAAACTGCTAAGTAGTTAGTACTGCTAGTACAAAAGTTACTACTGCTAGTGGAAGTTAAGACTTCTCAGAGACTTAGAAGAAAAACTGCTAAGTAGTTACTACTGCTAGTACATAAGTTACTACTGTTAGTACAAAGTTAATGCTGCTGAAGGAGTTAATGTTACTAGTGAAGAATTTAGTACTGCTGAGTTAGTTAGTACTGCTTATGTGATTTGTATGAGATGTTTTGGTAA